>LR749577.1:445849-542959 GCA_902729485.2 Mus minutoides
GGAAGATAATGTTGAGAACAGTGCAGAAGATGGAGGCCTGGCTTGTGAAATTTCAGAGGGAAAATTAAAGACTCTTTTCAGGGCCATTGTTACTTTGTGAAGATTCTGTGGTTCTGGTTAGCTGGGGCTGAAGAATCAGCTGTGATTAACAAGATACCAGAACTACTAAAGCAAAAACTTGGCATTACTGGGACCATTGTCGCTGGTCACCTGGAGCTACGAAATTAGCGGTGATTAAGAAGAGACCAGCATCATTGAGGTGACATATTCTGGGAGATGTTTTCTGAAAGCACAAGGAAGCTGTGTTCCAGAGATAACCATGGTTGTACCTTGTGCTGTGACTGGACTTGGTAATGTGTAAGCGTTACCTACGTGGTACTGGTTTTAGAGGCATGAAGGAGTCCTGCAGAGCAGCTGAGGCCACAGAAGCACTGTAAGAGGCCATGGAAGGCCATTGGTGAAGGTGCAGCCTCGGTTGCAATTGATGGCCCAGGACTGAAGGGGTCATGCAAAGGAGTTGAGGCTCGGCACCATGAAGAGAGCCTTTGAGAGGCTAGTGTTGAAGCCTAGTTACAGAAGCATTTTGGAGATGCCAGTACCATGAGATGACCACCAAGAACAGCAGCAGCAATGGAGTACAGGCATGTGGAGCCTAGAGGACAACGTGTGTGCTACAAAGGGCATGGCTGGAGAAGTGACTCAAGCCCTTGGAGGAGCCCAGAAGATCGTGAGTTGGATCCCAGACATTGGACGATTGGAGTTTAATTTTTGCTTTTGGTTGTGACTGTGCCCTGATATTTTTCCCTCTTGAAAGAAGTTTTTAAATGAAGCCTACAATTAAGAGACTTTGAATTTTAAAGTACTTTGAATTTTAAAAGATGCTGGAACTTTTAGTAATGTAAAGACTGTGGGACATTTAAGTTATTTAAGATCTTGAGGATGAGTAAGAACTAAGGGTTGAGGCTTACTAGTGATGTATTTGTGTGTCAAGTTGACAAGGGGTCAATTGTACTGGCTAGTTTTTGTGTCAACTTGACACAGCTGGGTTATCACAGACAAAGGAGCTTCAGTTGGGGAAATGCCTCCATGAGATCTAGCTGTGAGGCATTTACTCAATTAGTGATCAAGGGCCCCTTGTGGGTGGGACCATCTCTGGGCTGGCAGTCTTGGGTTTTATAAGAGACCAGGCTGAGCAAGCCAGGGGAAGCAAGCCAGTAAAGAACATCCCTCCATGGCCTCTGCATCAGCTCCTGCTTTCTGACCTGCTTGAGTTCCTTCCAGTCTTGACTTCCTTGGTGATAAACAGCAGTATGGAACTGTAAGCCGAATAAACCCTTTCCTCCCCAATTTGCTTCTTGGTCATGATGTTTGTGCAGGAATAGAAACCCTGACTAAGACACCCAGAATATCAGGTTCACAGGAGCCTACAATCAAAGGATCATAGTGAAAGCTGGATTCAGAGGAGTCCAGAATCAACTGCGATTATAAGATGGACAGGCTGCAATACTTGGGGAGGACACCAAGCACCTGAGATAATCAGATGGCAGGAGGCAAGCATAAGAACAAAAACAACAGAAACCAGAGTTACTTGGCATCATCAGAACCAAATTCTCCCACCATGGCAAGTCCTGGATATACCATCACACCAGAAAAGCAAGACATGGATCTAAAGTCACTTCTTATGATGATGATGGAGGACTTTAAGAAGGGATTACAGGAAAACACAGGTAAACAACTAGAAGCATTTAAAGAGGAAATACAAAAATCCCTTAGAGAGATTCAGGAAAACAATACCAAATAGTATATGGAATTGAACAAAACGATCCAGGATCTAAAAATGGAATTAGAAACAATAAATAAAACACAAAAGGAGATAACACTTGAGATAGAACATGTAGGAAAGAAATCAGGAACCATAGATACGAGCATCAGCAACAGAATACAAGAGATGGAAGAGAGAATCTCAGGTGCAGAAGATTCCATAGGGATCATGGACACAACAATCAAAGAAAATGCAAAATGCAAAAAGATCCTAACTCAAAATATCCAGGAAATCCAGGACACAATGAGAAGACCAAACCTACGGAAAATAGGAGTAGATGAGAATGAAGATTCTCAACATAAAGGGCCAGCAAATATCTTCAACAAAATTATAGAAGAAAACTTTCCATACCTAAAGAAAGAGTTGCCCATAAACAAACAAGAAGCCTACAGAACTCCAAATAGACTAGACCAGAAAAGAAATTCCTCCCAACACATAATAATCAGAACAACAAATGCACTAAATAAAGACAGAATATTAAGACCAGTAAGGGAAAAAGGGCAAGTATCATATAAAGGCAGGACTATTAGAATTACGCCAGACATCTCACCAGAGACTATGCAAGCCAGAAGATCCTGGACAGATGTTATACAGACATTAAGAGAACACAAATGCCAGCTAAGATTATTATACCCAGCAAAACTCTCAATTACCATAGATGGAGAAACCAAAGTATTCCATGACTAAATCAAATTCACACAATATCTTTCCATGAATCCAGCCCTTCAAAGGATAATAATGGAAAAACACCAATACATGGACTGAAACTACGCTCTAGAAAAAGCAAGGAAGTAATAATTCAACAAACCTAAAAGAAGACAGCCACAAGAACAGAATCCCAACTCTTGCAACAAAGATGACAGGAAACAACAATTGCTTTTCCTTAATATCTCTTAATATCAATGGACTCAATTCCCCAATAAAAATACATAAACTATCAGACTGGCTACACAAACAGGACCCAATGTTTTGCTGCTTATAGGAACCTCAGTTTAGGGACAAAGACAAACACTACCTCAGAGTGAAAGATTGGAAAACAATTTTCCAAGCAAACAGTCCAAAGAAATAATCTGGAGTAGCCATTCTAATATCGAATAAAATAGACTTTCAACCCAAAATTATCCAAAAAGCCAAGGAGGGACACTTCATATTCATCAAAGGTAAAAATCTTCCAAGACTAACTCTCAATTCTGAATATCTATGCTCCAAATGCAAGGGCAGCCACATTCATTAAAGAAACTTTAGTAAAGCTCAAAGCACACATTGCATCTCACACAATAATAGTGGGAGATTTCAACACCCCACTCTCATTAATGGACAGATCCTGTAAACAGAAACTAAACAGAGAGACACAGTGAAACTAACAGAATCTATGAAACAACTGGATTTAACAGATGCCTACAGTACATTTTATCCTAAAACAAAAGGATATGCCTTCTTATCAGCACCTCATTGCACCTTCTCCAAAATTGACCATATAATTAGCCACAAAACAGGCCTCAACAGATATAAAAATATTGAAATTGTCCCATGCATCCTATCAGATCACCATGGACTAAGGATGATCTTCAATAACAACATAAATAACAGAACGCCCACATTCACATGGAAACTGAACAACACTCTACTCAATGACACCTTGGTCAAGGAAGAAATAAAGAAAGAAAGACTTTCTAGAGTTCAATGAAAATGAAGGTACAACATACCCTAACTTATGGGACACAATGAAAGCATTCCTAAGAGGTAAACTCATAGCTCTGAGTTCTTCCAAAAAGATACTGGAGAGAGCATAAACTAGCAGCTTGACAGCACACCTAAGAGCTCTATAACAAATGGAAGCAAATTCACCCAAGAGGAGTAGATGGCAGGAAATAATAAAACTCAGGGGTGAAATCAACCCTGTGGAAAGAAAAAGAACTATTCAATGAATCAATCAAACCAGGAGCTGGTTCTTTGTGAAAACCAACAAGATAGATAAACCCTTAGCCAGATTCTCTAGGGGGCACAGGGACAGCATCCTAATTAACAAAATCAGAAATGAAAAGGGAGACATAACAGTAGATCCTGAGGAAATCCAAAACACCCTCAGATCTTTCTACAAAAGTCTATATTCAAAAAAATTGAAAAACCTAGATGAATTGGACAAATTTCTAGACAGATACCAAGTACCAAAGTTAAATCAGGATCAGATTAATGACCTAAACAGTCCTATATCTCCTAAAGAAATAGAAGTTTACTGAAGGGACCCTGATATAGCTGTCTTGTACAGAAGTGGATGCTCACAGTCATCTATAAGATGGAGCATGGAGCCCCCATTGGAGAAGCTAGAGATAAAACCCCAGGAGCTGAAGAGGTCTGCAACCCTAGAAGAGGAACAACAATATGAACTAACCAGAACCCGCAGAACTCGTGTCCATATGTAGCAGAAGATGGCCTAGTCAGCCATCAATGGGAGGAGAGGACCCTTGGTATTGCAATCTTTATATGCCCCAATACAGGGGAACGCCAGGGCCAAGAAGTGGGAGGGGGTGGGCAGGAGAACAGGGAGGTGGGAGAGGGGAGGGAACTCTCCGGATAGCATTTGAAAAGTAAATTAAGAAAATATCTAATCAAAAAATTGTAAAAAAAGAAAAAAAAAAAAAAGAAATAGAAGCAGTCATTAATAGTCTCCCAACCAAAAAAAGTCTAGGACCATATGGGTTTAGTGCAGAGTTCTATCAGACCTTCAAAGAAGACTTAATTCCAGTTCTTTTCAAACTATTCAACAACATAGAAACTGATGGTACGCTACCCAATTCATTCTATGAAGCTACAATTACTCTGATACCTAAACCACATAAAGACAGAACAAAGATAGAGAACTTCAGACCAATTTCCCTTATGAATATCGATGCAAAAATACTCAATAAAATTCTCGGCAACTGAATCCAAGAACAAATCAAAACGATCATCCATCATGCCCAAGTAGGCTTCATCCCAGGAATGCAGGGATGGTTTAGTATACGAAAATCCATCAACGTGATCCACTATATAAACAAACTTAAAGATAAAAACCACATCCACATGATCATCTCATTATATGCTGGGAAAGCATTTGACAAAATCCAACACCCATTTATGATAAAAGTCTTGAAAAGATCAGGAATTCAAGGCCCATACTTCAACATAATAAAAGCAATCTACAGCAAACAAGTAGGCAACATCAAACTAAATGGAGAGAAGCTGGATGAAATCTCACTAAAATCAAGGACTAGACACATCGGCCCACTTTCTCCCTACCTATTCAATATAATACTTGAAGTCCTAGCCAGAGCAATTTGACAACAAAAGGAGGTTAAGGGGATACAATTTGGAAAGGAAGAAGTCAAACTATCACTATTTTCAGATGATATGATAGTATATATAAGTGACCCTAAAAACTCCACCAGAGAACTCCTTAACCTGATAAACAGCTTCAGTGAACTAGCTGGATATAAAATCAACTCAAACAAATCAATGGCCTTTCTCTAAACAAAGGATAAATGGACTGAGAAAGAGATTAGGGAAACAACACCCTTCAAAATAGTCACAAACAATATAAAATATATTGATGTGACTCTAATTAAGGAAGTGTAAGATCTGTATGATAAGAACTTCAAGTTTCTGAAGAAAGAAATTGAATAAGATCTCAGAAAATGGCAGGATCTCCCATGCACATGGATCGGCAGGATCAATATAGTAAAAATGGCTATCTTGCCTAACACAATCTACAGATTCATTGTAATTCCCATCAAAATTCCAACTCAATTCTTCAATGATTTAGAAAGGGCACTTTTCAAGTTCATCTGGAATAAACAAACAAACAAACAAACAAACAAAAAAAACCTAGGATAGCAAAAACTATCCTGAACAATAAAAGAACCTCTGGTGGAATCACCATGCCTGACCTCAAGCTGTACTACAGAGCAATTGTGATAAAACCTGCATGGTACTGGTAAAGAGAGAGACAGGTAGATGAATGGAATAGGATTGAAGTCCCAAAAATGAATCCACACACCTATGGTCACCTGATCTTGGACAAGGGAGCTAAAACCATCCAGTGGAAGAAAAACAGCATTTTCAACAAATGGTGCTGGCACAACTGGTGGTTAGAAGAAGAATGGGAATTGATCCATTCTTATCTCCTTGTACAATGCTCAAGTCTAAGTGGTTTAAGGAATTCCACATAAAACCAGAGACACTGAAACTTATAGGGGAGAAAGTGGGGAAACTCCTCGAAGATATGGGCACTGGGGATAAATTCCTGAACAGAATAGCAATGGCTTGTGCTGTAAGATCAAGAATTGACAAATGGGACCTCATAAAGTTGCAAAGCTTCTGTGAGGCAAAAGATACTGTCAATAATACAAAAGGCCACCAACAGATTGGGAAAGGATCTTTACCAATCCTAAATAAGATAGGGAACTAATATCCAATATATATATAAAGAACTCAAGAAGGTTGATACCAGAAAATCAAATAACCCCATTAAAAATTGGAGCACAGACCTAAACAAAGAATTTTCAACTGAGGAGTACCGAATGGCTGAGAAGCACCTGAAAAAATGTTCAACATCCTTAATCATCAGGGAAATACCAATCAAAACAACCTTGAGATTACACCTCACACCAGTCAGAATGGCTAAAATCAAAAATTCATGTTAAAGCAGATGCTGGTGTGGATGTGGAGAAAGATGAATACTCCTCCATTGTTGGTGGGATTGCAAGCTTGCTCAACCACTCTGGAAATCAGTCTGGCGGTTCCTCACAAAATTGGACATAGTACTACTGGAGGATCCTGCAAAACGTCTTCTGGGTATATATCCAGAATATGTTCCAACTGGTAATAAGGACACATGCTCTACTATGTTCATAACAGCCTTATTTATAATAGCCAGAAGCTGGAAAGAACCAAGTTATCCCTCAACAAAGTAATGGATACAGAAAATGTGGTACATTTACACAATGGACTACTACTCAGCTATTAAAAACAACGAATTTATGAAATTCCTAGGCAAATGGGTGGATCTGGAGGGTATCATCATGATTGAGGTAACCCATTCAACCAAAGAACTCACATAACATGTACTCACTGATAAGTGGATATTAGCCCAGAAACTTAGATTACCCAAGATACAATTTGCAAAACACATGAAACTCAAGAAGAATGAAGACCAAAGTATGGACACTTCACCCCTTCTTAGAATTAGGAACAAAGCACAAATTGAAGGATTTACATAGATCAAGTGTGGAGCAGAGACAAAAGAATGGACCAACCAGTGCCTGCTGCAGCTGGGGATCCATCCCATAATCAGCCACCAAAAGCAGACACTATTGCACATGCCAGCAAGATATTGCTGAAAGGGCCCTGATATAGCCCTATGTCTCGTGAGAGGCTATGCCAGTGCCTGCCAAACACAGAAGTGGATGCTCACAGTCAGCTATTAGATAGAACACATGGTTCCCAATGGAGAAGCTAGAGAAAGTACCCAAGGAGCTCAAGGGGTCTCCAACCCTATAGGTGGAAGAAGAGTATGAACTAACCAGTATCCCCAGAGCTCATGTCTCTAGCTGTGTATGTAGCAGAAGATGGCCTAGTTGGCCATCATTGGGAAGAGAGGCTGCAACGCCCCTTCCTTGACCAGAAGAAAGTCAAGCCATCACAGTGATCTTCTCAGTCAGCTTTACTCTGGAGCACCTTGATAGTAGGTTCCCAGGATCCAGGAAGCAGCAGAGCTGCTGCTTTTATACTCTCCCAGGGAAGGGGGAGGGTGTCTTAGTGGTTGCGGATTGGTGCACCAAGCTATACCTCATTAGCATATTGCCCGTTCAGGAGGGGCTATTCCTTGAGAAGGGCCTGAAGAGAGCTGGGCATGCGCTAGGCTCTCCTCCCTGGCAGCCGGCCGTTCCCCTGCCATCTTGTAATGGCAGGGAGCTGGAGGAGGCTTGCCGGAGGAGGCTTGCCGGAGCTGGACAGCTTTGCCAGAGCCCGGGCGGCTTCTTGATGGCCGGAGCCAGGGCGGCTTGCCGGCTGGGCGGCTGCCTACAAGAGGCCCCTTGGTCATTCAAACTTTATATTTTTCAGTACAGGGGAATGCCAGGGCCAAGATGTGAGAGTGGGTGGGTAGGGGAGCAGCGTGGGGGATATGGAAGAGCATAGGGGACTTTCAGTATAGCTTATGAAATGTAAATGAAGAAAATATCTAATAAAAATTGGGAAAAAAGTAAAATGAACAAGATGTATAATGCATGTATGAAATGATAAAAAGAATAAAATAAATACTTAAAAGTTTGTCTTCTTTGATACTTGATTTCATGACAAAAGAGAAATACAATGATCTCCAAACGTGTTCCCATACTTACAATGTTAAATTGTTACATTGTTACATGTTACAATATGCTTTGGCTGTTTCTCTTGTTAAAAGTTTCTCTAGTTTGTACTTACTCCTGTTACTCAATAGATGTTTTTACATTGCTGGGGTTGCAATAGCTCTGGTTACATTGCTGGGGTTTTAAAAAAAATTATTATTCATTTTATTTGTTTACATATAAAACATTATGTCCCGTCTCAGTCTTCCCTCCACAATGCCCCACCCAAAGTTCCTTCCCATTGTCACTAAGACTGTGCTCCTTCCCCATCCATTCCTGCCTAATCCCTAACCCCTCTAGCATCCTCCTTCTCTGGGGCACTCAAAAGCCTCCCCTCCCACTGATGTCAGATGAGTCAGTCCTTTGCTACATGTGTAACAGGAGCCAAAGACCAGCCCCTGTATTCTCTTTGGTTGATGGTTTAGTTCCGGTGAACTCTGAGGGGTCAAGATAAGATAAAGTTGTTCTTCCTATGGGGTTGCAATACCCTTCAGCTCCTTCAGTCCTTCCAGTAACTCTTCCATTGTGTTCCCTGGGCTCAGTCCAATTTTTGGCTGTGAGTATGTGAGTCTGTCTTAGTCAGGTGCTGGCAGAGCCTCTCAGAGGACAGCCATACCATAGATGTCTACAAACACATCTTGGCATCATCAATAGTGTCGGGGCTTGTTGTCTGTGGATGGAATGACTGTATGGTGGTGTGGTCTTTGAATGGCCTTTCCTTCAGCCTCTGCTCTTTTTTTGTCACTTCATTCCTTTAAACAGGGAAAATTCTGAGTTAAAATTTTTTAAATGGGTGGTTGGCCTATCCCTCCACTGAGGGTCATGTCTATCTACTGGAGGTGGTCCATTTTATTTCATGGATTGGTAAAGGTTGACTATGTGTCATTTGGTAGTTGTGTTTGTTAATAAAGTTTTATCAGAATACAGCCACCTCCTTTGTTTATTCAACAATAGAGTTGAATAGTTGCAAAAACTAAAGTATTTGTTATCTGGCTTGTTACAAAACTGTTTAGCATGATGGTAGTTCATTCTTCCATTATCTGAAATTGTCAATAATCTTCTGGTTACCACTCTGGTCTTTTTGATACCTACCAGTACACTAGGGATTTAGAGTTAAAATATGTTTTTGTCTCAAACCCCAGAAGATTCTTTGTAATCCCTCAAGACCTAGGCTAGAAATCATCATCCTTTGGGACAAGTTTAGCATTTGAGATGAGGTGTTGAAGAAAATGACTTAGAAATACAACTGTTTCCTATATTATAGAATAGATGAGATTGTACTATGAACAGCATAGCAATGTAGCTTGTGCTTTCACATGTATTGAAGTCTAGAAGTTCTTAGACTTCAGTAGCTCAATTCCTCACCAACTACAGAACCTTATTCTGGTTCTGATATTCACATGAAATGATTCATGCTGGGTGAATGACTTTATGACTGTCACACCCTCAATATCCTTAAACAGAAACTATAGGGAAAGCCTCTTAGGGATACTGAACAAGAATGCTTAGGCTCATCTTTGGTGTCAGGTTATAACTGGTATGTTTGCTTGTTCTAAAAGAGACCAAGTCATGGTCAATAGAAAAAGCAATAATGTTTGTTCTGAGATCAGGGACTGTTACATGGAGGGAATTTTTCAATTCCTGTTCTAAGTTACTGTTACCGCTGTATATTACATGTTCTGTTTATCTTCCCAATGTACCTGTCATTGTATCACCATTAGCTGGATTTTTGAGGGTATAGGTTATATTTACATTTTAATAGTTATTATTCTAGCATTTATAAAGGACTGATATACTATGAAGTGCTTTTAATTATTTTCATTTTTAATCAAATATATTTTGATCAGACATGAATATGATCTTCATTTATAGCAAACTGATATGCTTATTTTTACCTCAAGGATAAGCAGGGGATCTTAGTTTTTTTTTTAATTTTAGGCAATATATTTGATCTTATTCTTCCTCCTCTTTATGAATTCTCTCAGATTCTCCCCTCTTGCTACTCATCTAACTTCATGATTTATTTATATGTCTTCCAAAAATAACAAAATACAGTAAAATAAAAAACAAGACAAAAATCACGGAACCACAACAAAAGAAAATACAGTGCAAAATATAGATTCTATTTGGTTTGTAAACTACTCCTGCCTCCTACAAGGCCAGCCCTAGAGTGGTTGATACATCCATGTCACTCCACTGGAAAAAAAAATGATTTCCCACTCTCCCAGCAGGTATTGATTCTGATAGTTTCTTGGTAAGGGATGGAATGCTATGCCCACTACTTCTCCAAAGTATGATTTTCTCTGGTTTAATTTTTTTTTCAAATCTTGTGGGTGCTTCCACAGTATCTGAATGTTTATAAATGCACCAGCCCTATTTTGTCTGGAAGATGCTGTTTCCTTGGAATCATCTATCACCTATGGCTTTTACAATCTTTCTGTTTCCTTTTCTAAATAGATTCCTGAGCTTTGAAAGGAGAGATTTGATATAGTCATTTCATTTAAGGATGACTGTATAAACATGTCTCAGTGACTTCACACTGTCCAATTGTGGATCTCTATGATAATTACCAGCTACTGTAAGAAGAAGCTTATTTGAGGAGAGTTGAGTGATGCGGTCATTTATGGGTACAGAAATATGTCAGTAGTTGTTTTAATGGTATGTTTATTTTGCAGAATAATAGTAGGGTTTTTTTCCCTAGGATCTATGACCTATTTAGTATCATGTTCTTGGTCCTGTTAACAGTGTCAGGAGTGGGCATTAGATACAATTTTAAAGTGGTGTATTACTTTAGTGCTACTACTATACCAGTACAACCTGCTGGCTAGTCACTTTGGTAGCTTGAAGAGTTTATAGCTGGGTAAGATTGATTACTTTTTACTCACTATTAATATTAGTCAATAAGAGTAAAGCTTGTAATTGGGCATCAGCTCAAGTTTTCCATGTTCAGTGCCATAATTAAATGGTATCTTCAGAAAAAGGTCCTTACTCTAATGTTATGGATGGTAAAAACAATATTAGATACTCCCTGTAATATTTGGGGGAATCTATGAGACTCATACGGACAATGAATCAACAAGATGTAACCCATTCATGGTATTGGGGGTTTTGCCTAGTAACATGTGATGTCTAGTAGGGGTATTGTCCCCCTTACATAGTACTTCTAGTTGAATTCCATTTATACATTTTAAGAATACAGAGTAAGAGGTTTCCATGACTTTTCAAAAGGCCTTTAGTGTCAGATATCCTTATCTATATTCTCTCCTTTATCATGCCCTTACATTTTCCTCTTCATCATACTCTTATTATGGTTTTCCCATCATCCTTTTATAGCATTCTATTCTATTTCTTCTTACTTGAAAAGTAGGAGTAGCTTTACACAACAACAACAAAATAACATGTTACATAGATTTCACTGATACTATGAAAAATGCTCACTGTATACATGCATAGTAGGGATTATTGGAAATAGTTTTTCATTGATTTGGAGCTATAATTTTATCGAAAATGTTTTACAGATAAATGAAATAGGCTAAGTTTGTGAACACTTGGTCTGCACAAACCATAAAACATATACAGGTTTTGGTTATGTTAATCATTATTATATTGCAGTAACAAAGTAATAAGGTTAACAGTTTAAAGGATGATATACTTACTTTGGTTCAAGATTTCAGTCAGTTTTCACATTGTTTCATTTTTTTCTGGGTATGTAATAGGATGGAACACAATGCAGGGGAACTTTTGGCAGAGCAGGGTAATAACTCACAAAGCAGTCAGGGTCTCAGTATATAATATACTCTCTAGTGGCCTATTTCCTCCATCAGTGTCCATCTCCTACCTTTTACACCAACTGCCAGTAATTTACATCAACAATATTTATACTTTGCATAGTCTGACTGGCATGAGATGGAATGAAGAAGTAGTTTTAATTTATATTTTGCTAATGAATAAGCATCTTAGGTATTTTTTCAAATATTTATTGTGAATTTGTATTGTTTCATTCAAGAGCTGTTTAGTTTGTAGACCCATTTATCAATGGAATAACTTGATAATTTTAATTTATTTACAGTTCGTTATATCTTGGTATTCCTTGTCCAATGTGTAGTACATCTCCTATGTTAGACTTTTGGCCTATAGCTCAAAACAATTGCAGATGATTTACCTTAAGACCATTTGACATTAAAATCTAAATATTTCTCTTAAATTGCTGAAAAGAAGTAATATAAAAAATAAATCAAGAGGGAAACATCTTACCTCATTTTCTTTAATTTTGTATCTTTGAATTAAATTACTCCAAAGGAGAAATTTCTCTTTCCCTTTATTCCTTATCTAAGCTTTTATCCCATTTAGCTTTTTAAAAAGTAAATACAACAAATAGGCTTTACACAGATCTTGAATTCATTCATAAAATAATAGATTTGAATTATTTATATCACCAATTATTTTTACAACAATAAATGACAGGCAATGGTGAAGGAGGATATCACTGGTAATTTAACTTTCAAAAGGAATGAAGAATATTGTTCTAATTTTAAAGACTACTGAACAATAAATCTGAAGTTGATTAATGTAAATGTTTTTAGCATGGTGACCTTGGTCAAAGTAGGAAAAGGTAGATATGGTGCTGCTGGGCTACCAGGGTGAGACTCTGGGTACTTCTGGTTCCCAGTGCAAGCTTGCAAAACATGGGTAGAGGTTGTAGGGTTTGTTTGTCTGTTTTTTAATTTTTTCTTTGTTCTTAGGAAGCAGGGCATATTGCCAAACAAGTGTAGACAAGATCCCAGCATCTTAATGTTTAAGTCTGTTGTATCATGGCAGGCAGAAGGAAAGAAAGTGAAAAAATGCATCACAGGGTCCACTCTAACCCACACTAACCAGGTTAAAGTAGGTAAGTGACATGTGTCACCTCTTCTAATTCTACTGCCTTTCTTTTACTCCAGACAAAAAGGAAGGAGGAAGGAAGGAAGGAAGGAAGGAAGGAAGGAAGGAAGGAAGGAGAGGTAGTAAGAGATTTCAAAAGACTTAAAATTGCTCTTCAAATATTCAACTAAGTATGTAATACTTAGATATTCTCAGGATGCAAAGGGAGGGATGTTAGATGAAATGCCCTACAGTGGCGAGAGGGAACTTGTAAAACCGACCTCCAACAGAAAGATGGGGCATCAAGTGAGGAATGGGGTTGCTATCCCACAGTCAAAACTGTGACCCATTATTGTTCCTATATGAAAGAACTGCAGGGTTGGAAATAAAGAAGATCCTGAAGAAAAGAAGGTCCAATAACAGGCCCAAAGTGGGACCCAAGGCCTCAAGGCCTGACTCTATTACTAATGCTATGGAGCACTCACAAAAAGGGACCTATCATGACTGTCCTCCAAAAGATCCAACCAGCAATTTAAAGAGTCAGGTACAGAATTTGCACCCAACCAATGGACAGAAGCTGCTTGTTGTATTAGGGAAAAAGATGGAAGAAGCTGAGGAGGAGGGTGACCCTGTAGGAAGACCAGCATTCTCAATTAACCCAGATCCCCAAGAACTCTCAAACACTGGACCACCAACCATGCAGCATATTCCAGCTGATATGAGGCTCCCAACACATATACAGCAGAAGACTGCCAGGTCTGGGTTCATTCAGAGAAGATGCACTTAACCCTCAAGAGACTTGTGTTCCCAGGGAGTTTAGAGGTCTAGTGGGGTGAGTGGTGGGTGATAGGGATATCCTGGTAGAGACAGGGGGCAGAAAGGAGAATGGGATAAGGAGCAGTTAGAGGGTGGACGAGCTAGGGAGTAAAATCTGGAGTGTAAACAACAAACTAATTATTAAAGAAAAAAATGCTCTTCTTATGCTAATGTTTATTATACCCTAATTTGGACATTGAAGAAGTGTACTGAATGCCATGTTTCCAGAAAGATCCCAATTTTCAATAATTAACATGCTGAGACAGAATCTGTCATAAATTCAATAAGTACACCCAAACTACTGACAGAGATGTACTCAAACATTTACCAATGTTCTTATTTTCCTTCAAATAAACCAAGTGTCTTAATCTGTTGGATATTACATTAAAGGCATTAGGAACATACTGCAGAATTCATAGGTATACCAAAAAGGAATGGGAAGACTTGCTATAATTGAAGGGGAAACCCAAGTGAGAGGAAGAATTAGCACTCAGAGAGAGTACAGAGACTACATCTCCTATGGCAAGATATAAAAGAGACAGATTCTGCCTCTGCCAGTGATCTCCCTTTTATTATTTCCTAGTTCAATTCTCATCAATTTTATTAACGCCTACATGATTCTTCCCAGATTTTCACATTCATATGACATAATATAGATTGTATGCCTGTGTCCCCTCAAAACTCATAGATTAAAATTTAACTATAAATGTATTGGAGTTTGAAGAAGAGGCATTCAGGAGCCAATTAGATCACAAGAATGAGATTTTTGTTGGGGAGTAGTTATATCTGGCTTATGCTTCCACATCACTATGTATCACTGAAGGATATCAGAACAGGAACTCAAACAGGGCAAGAACTTGGAGGTAAGAGCTGATGCAGAGGCCATGAATGAGTGCTAATTATAGCCTGCTTCCCATGACTTTCTTATAGAACCTAGGATAATCTGTCAAAGGGTGGTCCCACCCTCAGTGGGCTAAACCCAACCATATCAATCACTAAGTAAGAAAATATCCCGGAGGCTTCCCTATGGCTACTAGGAGATCCACCAGAGTTAGAGAGTAGGGGTTCAGAAGTAGAAGTTCCACAGAGAAATTTGTCTAGGAGGCTGGAAATGGGCTACTTAAAAAACAGAATTCTGACTCGGGAGGCAGAGGCAGGCAGATTTCTGAGTTCGAGGCCCACCTGGTCTACAAAGTGAGTTCCAGGACAGCCAGGGCTACACAGAGAAACCCTGTCTCAAAAAAAAAAAAAAAACAGAATTCTGGTGAAATATTTAAAACCACTTATAACCATACATGATAAAAGAGTAAATAAAAGTTAAAGGGAGAAGCTGATGGAATCTGACATAATTATAGGTAGATCTAAGACTCAAAGATGATAAATACTGAAGCAAAAATATTTAGCAGCTTTGCATTGAATAGATGCATAAAAGGGGAACTTGAGCATCCCTATACAAATATGCTGTTATAATTCTAGCATCTTTTTATGGCCTTTGGGGATAACCAAAATATGGCCAGAGCATTATACCCAAGCCTATTCATTTCTGTCTTAACCCAGTCAACCATATCTTCATCAAACACAACCAATTTCAGGAAGATTTTCAGGAAATTTCTTCACAGGTCTCTAGGGAAAATAGGAAGTAGACATCTCCTTGTTTTAAGATGAGTGATAACTAGCCACATGGGTTTTGCCATCTGTGGCAGACATCGAAAAGGGCAAGGCAAGTTACACCTCTGGTCTCTCATGCAGGATGTCAATGGCAAGTAAGCACATAAACCAGGACTTCCATTTAAAATTTCATGAAGAATGAAGCATACAGAAATTAACATTTCATCTATTTTTAAAATGCAATTTAATCACAAATTTTCAATGAGGGGAAATGTTTTAAAGGTAGTAAATGACCAAAGTGTGGCAGCTTTTGACAGCATTAACCAGACTCCAGAAATAGCTCTGTCTGGTGCCTGGTCAGAAAGTGCTTCATCACCTGGAGGATTCTAAGTGTCTCTACTGACACTTTGCTTTGATAATGGCTCCTGCCAATATATTTGATCAATGCTCTGCTTGCTTAGTGGAACCTACTAAATTCTCATTTGCAGCTGTCACTTTTCAGGGACATGCAAACGCTCACAGATCATTAAGGTGACATGCCACGTGACTCATATTTGACAGATGATCACTTACTAAAAATATCTGTCCTGATAGGTGAAGATGCTCTAAAGGGATATTTCCAGCTTCTTGTTCTTTTGAGCTCTGTGATGATACTGTACCTGGAGAGATAAAAAGCAGTAAAAGAAATAGCATTCTGAAAGGCAGCAGGTTACTTCTGGATACAATCTGTACATGGGGATTTGGGTCAGGAACAGGATTTCAGATAGCTCTGTGGAGGTCTAAATTCTGCTGTTCCTTATAGCCTGTAAACCTGTATCTGCAAGCTTCTAATTTGCAGACAGCTGCAGATCTCATCTCCAAATGGTCTTTAATTAGGACTGCTACCATGTTTTCTTGGTTGGATAGTTTGATCTTACTTTGTTCATCCTCATTTTACTCTCTCAAGACTCATGCTCAGTTGGTTTTGTCGATTAGGATTTTACACAATTTCTCAAATTGGCAGACTGTGATGACATGGAGCAGGATAACTAGATCTTGTGACACATCATAAGTCTGGTGAGCTCCTTAACTCCTCTGCTGCATATACCCCAATGTCTTTATACAAGGTAACAAATGGTAATGACTCTCATTTCAAGCTATTTCTTTTGCAAATTAAGCAAATATGACCTCTCATATCAAACTTGTATTTTATCCTAAATTTCATTGAGGTTTAGTCCTTAAATGTCTGCCTTTATTCCTAAATATTTTTACATGCTTTCTTGCTTCAGCTTTTGAAAACTATTTGTTTCCAAACTAAAGATTACCTCAGACACCTCTCCAGATGAATAAAAATGTTACTATTTTCCTAAATTTCTCAATTTTCCAAATCCATAAGCCTAAATTCAGACTGTTAAAAATTTCATCCCAATTTTTATATGTATACTTGCTGACAGTTGGTATTTACACTACTGTATAGTAACTGAAGACAATAAATGCAATTGCTTAGTTTTTTCTCATTTCTGTAATAATTTTGTACAGTAGACCTATTAGCTATTTGATTTTTGGTTAAGTGGTATGTGGGGTATACAGCATTATCAGTGATCAGTGGTATCAGTATTCTGTGATTAAATAGTTTGTATATATCACCAGGAATTCACATTTTAAGAACTCAGTTCCAAGTATGGAAATGTGAGAAGTCTTTAAATCACTAAAGCAACTGTGTGTTGTCTTTGTCACTATATGTGGATTGATAGTATACAAAAAAGTACTAACACACTTATCCTCTTTATCCTCAATTTTTCTTTATCCCCAATTGATACATTCTTTTAGTTTAAAATTGCAGGTCAGAATTATTATTTTTTCACTCAAATAGTTGACAGCTATATGGTCTTCCAATGCTTAATACCTTAAAGCTTTAGTTTTGAATTTTGAACACATACACACACACACACACACACACACACATACACACACACACACACACACACACACACACACACACACACACACAAATATATATACCTCTGTCTTTTACTCTCTATAAGTTTCTGGAATCTTTGCATTTTGATAATTGTTCTAAAAGGTCCAATAAGTTGTTTTAATTGATGCATGTTATTTGGTGACCCCTGCAATTAGAAATAGGTGTCTTAAAAATTCTCAGCAATATTTTGATATTTCAATATAAATTTTTTATTTATTTTCTGTTTTTTAAAATTTTTGTTATAGTTGTTTGTAGATTTTCTGTATTATTTTAAAAGTTTTAATCATGTTTCTTAGACATTCTCTTAACTTTCACTTCTGGTCCATTTTTGAAATATCTATTATGTTTTGTTTCTATCATAATTATAATTCCCAAGACTCTATTCTTTGTATCTGTTTCTCTTTTATCCTGGATGTTTTATCTGACTCATGGACTGTATTTAATAATATTCAGCTAAAAATATCAAAAGGAAATTGGGATTTTTAAATTAAGGCATTGCATTTTCCAGTGATTTACATAGATACTGTGGTTTCTGGGATTGTCCTCATGTGCTTTCCCACCAGTAGCTCCATTTAGTCATAACAATCCTTCCTCCAGACTACTGGAAACAAAGTTTCTATTAGTTATGAGCATAAAGTCTGGAGCAACGCAACCTTATTTTGATACCTATTAACAGTTATATCTTGTAAAATTTCTTTAACTCCGCTAATACTGTACTTCTCCAACTATAATGAGTATAGTACTATCTTAGATGCTTATTGTTGAAGAGAAACCATTTAACTGACGCCAAATTCTTGACATAGTACAGATGAATAATGCATGAATGTAAGTACAGAAGGTGGTGAGGTTAGTGTAGGCCTTTATTCACCACGAGTGAGGAAAGTTTTTCTGGAAAGTCCTCCTTTTCAGATTTCAATTTTATTTCCCTCTACTTCCTTACTAACTTATGAATCCATGAAATAACTGTCTTGTATTTAACTTTACACACAAAGCTCCTTTAGGAAAGAACTTATACTGTTTCATTTATTATTTCAGTGACCAATGCCCTATACATTGTCTATAATAAATTTATGATTGGTAGACAGCTTATGAGTGAACAAATGAGTCCTAACACAAAATTTGCATTTGTGTGCTATGATTTTTTTCTAGTCCGTTTTGATTCATCCCTGTATTCACATGTGTATCTTATGCTGTGGAGACATTGTTAATATAAATAGATTTTAGCAACCAAATATGCTATAAGCCACAGGGGAGATGACTCCAGAGCAGAATTGCCTACAAGCACAAGGATCAATGAAAAAATTGTTTAACTCAAGAACATAATTTCTTTTCATTCTTTAGGTAGATAAAAATATAGATGAAACATCAAATAATTCTCTATATTAAAGAAAAATCATTCTTTCAGACCATAGCCCACATATTCCCAAAAGGTGTCCCTAGAAAATCTAATTCAAATGTTTCCTTTACTCCTTCCATTCTGTTTATTATTTCTTTTCATCTTATTATCTATTATCTTACATATATTATACATTCACCTAGAACTTGTCAGATATTATAAAGGTGCTAGATGTTAAATCTCAAAAACAATATATAAAACCTCTGATTGCTGAAGGGCCCACCCAAATGTCTACATATGGGAAGACTGAATTTTGGTCATAAAATGCAAGTAGACTAATTTCTCCATCCAGTGAGCAGTATTCTGATTCAACAAACTTCCAACAGTAAGATTATAATCAAAAAGACAGAGAAAAACTACCATATTTTGGTTTATATAGGACTCAAATATTTGAGAGAAAGAATATGTATCTGTACAGGCACACTTTCTACACATGGAACAGAGGTTGGCTCATTTCATACTCTGTAGAACTCAGGCATATAGAGGGAAAGACAATGGTGAAGGGAGTGGAAAAAGGAAGCTATTCTTGGACCCTTGTGATATTTCACTTCTACAGCTCATGAACATTCAGACATAGAGAAAGATGTGAATATGATGCTGATGGTTCATGCACAAATATTCAGTGAAGAGGTATTGGTATTATGAGATAAATATCATTGCTGGGTGATCCAAAGTTCTTGTTATTGAGACCTTACCAAGAGTAGCAACTCTTCTCTAGAAATAAGAGATTTCTTGCCTATTTCGTAGAGAACACTAGGAACCAACTGTCCACACAAGGTCTATAAAAGAAGCATTAAAGTCACATGTTGCCATCAAGTAGAAGAACCACAGAGGTAGCCAACTATCAAAACAGAAGAGCTAAAAGCACCAGTCCTTACTAAGCCTAAGGGTTGTTGATGAGAGATCATAGGAAAAGTAATTCTTCTAAGTAGTAAAGGGACTAAAGTCTGAAGCAATTGGGATTTGGAGTATTTCTCTAATTTTCTTACATTTATTCTCCTGGCAGGTAAGGCTAGTAATGAAGAACTGTAATGGAAACACACCATAAAAAATGACAATTCAATAACACAAAAGGGCTAAGAAATGCTTATTTTACAAAAAAACAAAAAAAAAAAAACCCAAAAAACAAAAAACCATTTGTCTAAGCATGTGGAATACCAGATCATTTAATATTCACAAGTAGGGTATGAAGTAAATATAGGCTATGGCCCAATCATATGTGATCTTTGGAAATACATGCTGGAATTTGAACCTCAAAATGATAATATTAAGTGCTGGGGATTTTTTTTTCAATTTTTAATTAGATATTTTCTTAATTTACATTTCAAATGCTATCCCAAAAGTCCCCTACCCCCTCCCTGCTCCCCTGCGCACCCACTCCCACTTCTTGGCCCTGGCATTCCCCTGTATTGGGGCATATAAAGATTGCAGTACCAAGAGGCCTCTCCTCACAATGATGGTCGACTAGGCCATCTTCTGCTACATATGGAGCTAGAGACATGAGTTCTGGGGGTTCTGGTTAGTTCATATTGTTGTTCCTCTTCTAGGGTTGCAGACCCCTTCAGCTTCTGGGGTTCTATATCTAGCTTCTCCAATGTGGGCCCTGTGCTCCCTCTTATGGATGACTGTGAGCATCCACTTCTGTTGGAGTCAGGTATATCAGGTCCCTTCTGTAAACACTTGCTGGCCTATGCAATAGTGTCTGAGTTTAGTGACTGATTGTGGGATGGATCCCCAGAGGGTTAGTCTCTGTATGGTCCATCCTTTCATCTTAGCTCTAAACTTTGTTTCTATAACTCCTTTCATGGATATTTTGTTTCCTATTCAAAAGAGGAATGAAGTATCCACAGGCTGGTCTTCCTTTTTGATTTTCTTGTGTTTTGCAGATTGTAACTTGGGTATTCTAAGTTTCTGGGCTAATATCCATTTATCAGTGAGCGCATATCCAATGACTTCTTTTGTGATTGGTTACCTCACTAAGGATTATGTCCTGCAGATTCATCCATTTGCCCAAGAATTTCATGAATTCATTTTTTAATAGCAGAATAGTACTCCATTGTGTAAATGTACCACATTTTCTGCATCCATTCCTCTGTTGAGGGACATCTGGGTTCTTTCCAGCTTCTGGCTATTATAAATAAGGCTGCTATGAACATAGTGGAGCATGTGTCCTTTTTACCAGTTGGAACATTTTCTGGGTATATGTCCAGGAGAGGTATTGCTGGATCCTCTGGTAGTACTATGTCCAATTTTCTGAGATAAGGCCAGACTGACTTCCAGAGTGGTTGTACAAGCTTGCAATCCCACCAGCAATGGAGGAGTTTTCCTCTTTCTCCACATCCTCGCCAGCATCTGCTGTCACCTGAATTTTTGATCTTAGCCCTTCTGACTGGTGTGAGGTGGAATCTCAGGGTTGTTTTGATTTGCATTTCTCTGATGATTAAGGATGTTGAACATTTTTTCAGATGTTTCTCAGCCATTTGGAATTCCTCAATTGAGAATTCTTTGTTTAGCTCTGTACCCCATTTTTAATGGGGTTATTCGTTTTTTCTGGAGTCTAGCTTCTTTAGCTCTTTGCAGATGTTTGATATTAATCCCCTATCAGATTTAGGATTGGTAAAAATCCTTTCCCAATCTGTTGGGGGCCCTTTTGTCTTGCTGACTGTGTCTTTTGCCTTACAGAAGTTTGCAATTTCATAAGGTATCATTTGTCAATTCTTGATCTGACCGCACAGGTCATTGCTGTTCTGTTTAGGAATCGTTCCCCTGTGCCCACACCTTCGAGGGTTTTCCCCACTTTCTCCTCTATAAATTTCAGTGTCTCTGGTTTGATGTGGAGGTCTTTGATCCAGTTAGACTTAAGCTTTGTACAAGGGGATAAGAATGGGTCAATTCCCATTCTTCTACATGATAACCGCCAGTTGTGCCAGCACCATTTGTTGAAAATGCTGTCCTTTTTCCACTGGATTGTTTTAGCTCCCTTGTCAAAGATCAAGTGAGCATAGGTGTGTGGATTCATTTCTGGGTCTTCAATTCTATTCTATTGATCTATCTGTCTGTTGCTGTACCAGTACCATGAAGTTTTTATCACAATTGCTCTGTAGTACAGCTTAATTTCAGGCATGGTTATTCCCACAGAGGTTCTTTTATTGTTGAGAATATTTTTTGCTATTCTAGGTTTTTTATTATTCCAGATGAATTTGCAAATTGCCCTTTCTATCTCAGTGAAGAATTGAGTTCAGATTTTGATGGGGATTGCATTGAATCTGTAGATTCTTGAGCATTGGAGATTTTTCCATCTTCTGAGATCTTCTTCAATTTCTTTCTTCAAAGACTTGAAGTTCTTGTCATACAGATCTTTCACTTCCTTAGTTAGAGTCACACGAAGGTATTTTATAGTATTTGTGATTATTGTGAAGGGTGTTGTTTCCCTAATTTCCTTCTCAGCCCTCTTATCCTAATAAAAAAGATCCTAACTCAAAAATAAAATACTAAAAACAAAATAAGATAGAAGAATAAAGTAAACTTAGAAGAAAACATTTGTGGCCAAATAATCCTGGAAAACATCTTTTTTAATTTATTTATTATTAGAGAATTTCTTCATTTACATTTCAAGTGTTATCCTAAAAGTCCCCTATACCCTCCCCCTGCCCTGCTCCCCTACCCTCCCACTCCCACTACTTGGGCCTGGCATTCCCCTGTACTGGGGCATATAAACATTGCTAGACCAAGGGCCTTTCTTCCCCAATAATGGCCAACTAGGCTGTCTTCTAATACATATGCAGCTAGAGACATGAGCTCTGGGTTAAAACTAAGAAGACCACATTGTTGAAAGTGGTCTTAGTCTTTGCACTAAGCAAAGTGAAAAATCTCCAAGAGTACATACAGATGGCAGTATTTCCCAACATGGGAGCACCTTTGAGAAATTTACTCACTAAATATATCTTGTAGGAGAATGCATTATACTGCTTGGGAAAACAGAACAGAGTTTCATGTGCTGCAGGAAAGAGGAGGATCAGGGAGGCAGCTATGCAGGATTAAAGCTTGCCTGCTCTATCTATAGCAGTAAATATAGGCAGCCAGATGCTACAGCTTCAAGTCAGGTCAACTGTGGCTGAACACATGTCAGGAGCTCAATCAATACTTACAGAATTGAATTAGAACAGAGAATACAGCAATCCTTTCCTCTCACCAGAGGTGGCAACAACTGCAGAACTATTTAGAGGTATGCTTTGTGGAAAACTGTGTTGCTGATACTTTGATGTTCACCACAGGCAACAAAAGGGCATAGTGTGAAGTTCTCTTCCTCTGCAAAATCCAATAGAAAATTCTAGAGCTTTACTTCCTACTCAAGATAATTTCTCTTCTTTACCCCCAGCCTCCAACTGTGTCTGAAAGTTTTATGCTATTTGTTCTCAGATTTTCAGAGGAAGCATAGTTTGCTACTCAATTACATCAAACATTTATATATTTTACTCTGAAGATACAATATTACACTTTAAGATTACACAGTGTCTTAGTCAGGGTTTCTATTCCTGCACAAACATCATGACCAAAAAGCAAGTTGGGAAGGAAAGGGTTTCTTTGGCTTACACTTCAATACAGCTGTTCATCACCAAAGGAAGTCAGGACTGGAACCCAAGCAGGTCAGGAAGCAGGAGCTGATGCAGAGGCCATGGAGGGATGTTCTTTACTGGCTTGCTTCCCCTGGCTTGCTCAGCCTGCTCTCTTATAGAACCAAGACTACTAGCCCAGAGATGGTCCCACCCACAAGGGGCCCTTGATCACTAATTGAGAAAATGCCTCATGGAGGCATTTCCCCAACTGAAGCTCCTTTCTCTGTGATAACCCAGCTGTGTCAAGTTGACACAAACCTAGCCAGTACACACAGAGATAATTGAAACATTGTGGTTCTTAAGTGAAAATCCACAGAACTGTTGTGAAAAATGTATTTTAAGTTTGCAGTTTCTCATATTGTCAGGTGAGAAATAATGAAAATAGATTATCAAGAGAAAAATAGGCAAAAATATTAACATAATATTGAACTTGTCCAGTCACATTTTCAATTAAAAATAGTTATTTTTCTCCAGAAAATGGTCAGAAAGAATAAAGACAACTCTCTAGTCCTTCTAGGCAATCTCAACAGCAGCAGTTGGGGGAACCCTGTTCTCTCTCTATTTCCTGGGCCACAGCTTTACTTGCATCCTTGGAGACCTGCTGTCACCAAGAGCAACCAGATGGGATCTCACACTACCAAAGCCCCTGCCAGCTGTGTCTCCCAGCAAGCGCAGAATCCTTGAGGTCTGCCCTGTTTCCTCTGGGTTCCATCTTCTGGTGCAGAACTCTACCTGCAATCCCAGAGGCCTGCAGCCATAAGGGACAACCAGAGGGCAAAAGGCCAATGTAAGAACAGGGAACATCAGCTTTGCCTGTATCCCTGGAGGTCTACTGCCATCCAGGACAAGGTATACCTTCAATCCCAGAGGACTGCTGCCATCAGGGACTACCAGCTCTACCTGCAGCCCCAGAGGCCTGCTGCCATCAAGGACTACATGGCCTGACAACCCTAGGGATAACCAGATGACAAAAGGCCAGTGTAAGAACAAAATCAACAAACATCAAGACAATATGATATAACCAGTACCCAACTATCCTACTACAGCAAGACCTGCATACCCTAACACACTTCAAGCACAAAAAAACTGACGTTCAATCTATTCTTCTGAAGATCATAGAGGCCTTTATGTAGGAAATGAATAAATTCCTAAAGGAAAAACAGGAAAATACAATCAAACAGATAGACCATAAAGAAGATATGATAAATATAAAGAAATACAGGCTGAAAGAATCAGATGCAGATATTTACACCCAAGCAATGGACAAAAGCTGGTGACGCCTGTGGTTGAACTAAGGGAAAGCTGGAAAAAGCTGAAGATGAGGGTGACCTTATAGAAAGATCAGCAGTCTCAACTAACTTGGACCCCTGAGATCATTCAGTCACTGAGTCACCAGCCAGGCAGCATAAACCAGCTGATATGAGCCCCCCCCCACACACATATAAAGCAGAGGTCTGCCAGGTCTTTACTCAGTGAGAGAAGATGCATTTAACCCCTAAGAGACTTTCCTGAATGTGTGAATGAGTGGGTCTATGATTCTTGTACCTTTGTGTGAGTCTCTTTTAATTTACTTTTAAATTATCTCATTGATTTATCTTGTTCAACTTGGATATGATGATTTTTTCTTTTATATTACATTTTATTTTGTTATACATAGTAGCTACCTCAGAGAAACTCTTCATTCTCTATCTTACAGCTCAAGCCATTGCTGTTCTGTTCAGGAATTTTTCCCCTGTGCCCATACCATGGCTTTTCCTCACTTTCTCCTCTATAAGTTTTAGTGTTTCTGGTTTTATGTGGAGTTCCATGATCCACTTAGACTTGAGATTTGTACAAGGAGATAAGAATGGATCAATTAGTAGTATTCTTCTATATGATAACCACCACTTTTGCCAGCATGATTTGTTAAAAATGCTGTCTTTTTTGCACTGGAAGGTTTAAGCTCCTTTGTCAAAGATCAAGTGACCATAGGTATGTGGGTTCATTTCTGGGTCTTTAATTCTATTGCATTGATCTACCTGTCTGTTACTATACCAGTGCAGTTTTTATAACAATTGCTCTATAGTACATCTTGAGGTCAGGCATGGTGATTCCCCCAGAGGTTCTTTTATTGTTGAGAATAGTTTTTACTATCCTAGATTTTTGTTATTCAAGATGAATTTGCAAATTGCTCTTTCTAACTCAGTGAAGAATTGAGTTGGAATTTTGATGGGGATTGCATTGAATCTGTAGATTCTTGAGCATTGGAGATCTTTACATCTTCTGAGATCTTCTTCAATTTCTTTCTTCAAAGACTTGAAGTTCTTGCCATACAGATCTTTCACTTCCTTAGTTAGAGTTACAGCAAGGTATTTTATATTATTTGTGACTGTTTTGAAAGGTGTTGTTTCCCTAATTTCTTTCTCATCCTGTTTATCCTTTGTGTAGAGAAAGCCCACTGATTTATTTGAGTTAATTTTATATCCAGCTACTGCACTGAAGCTGTTTATCAGGTTTAGGAGTTATCTGGTGGAATTTTTAGGATCTCCTATATGTACTATCATATCATCTGCAAATAGTGATATTTTGACTTCTTCCTTTCCAATTTGTATCCCCTTGATCTCCTTTTGTTGTCTAATTGCTCTGGCTAGGACTTCAAGTACTATATTGAATAGGTAGGGAGAAAGTGGGCAGCCTTGTCTAGTACCTGATTTTAGTGGGATTGCTTTGAGTTTCTCTCCATTTAGTTTGATGTTGCCTACTGGTTTGCAGTATATTGCTTTTATTATGTTTAGGTATGAGCATTGATTTCCTGATATTTCCAAGACTTTTTATTATGAATGGGTGTTGGATTTTGTCAAATGGGTTCTCAGCATCTAAGGAGATGATCGTGTGGTTTTTGTCTTTGAGTTTGTTTATATAGTGGATTACGGTGATGGATTTCCATATATTAAACCATTCCTCTGATGCAGCCTACTTGCTCATGATGGATGATCGTTTTCATGTGTTCTTGGATTTGGTTAGTGAGAATTTTATTGAGTATTATTACATCGATATTCATAACGGAAATTGGTCTGAAGTTCTCTTTTTTTGTTGGGTAACTGTGGTTTATGTATCAGAGTAATTGTGTCTTCATAGAATGAATTGGGTAGAGTACCTTCTGTTTCTACTTTGTGGAATAATTTGAGAAGAAACAAGGGAATTTTTAATGGCTGGGAAACACTTGAAGAAATGTTTCCACTCTGAGATTGTATCTTACACTAGTAGGAATGGTTGAAATAAAAAACTAAGATCAATAATTAAAAGATAGGACCTCATGAAACTGAAAATCTTCTGTAAGCCAAAGTCTACTGTCAATAGGACAAAATGAAAGCCTAAAAAATGGGGAAATATCTTTACCAACCCTACATCTAATAGAGGGTTTTTATTATATATATATATATATATATAATAAAATGTATATATATATATATATATATATATATATATATATATATATATACATTATATAAATAAATACCACCAAATCAAATAACCCCATAAAAAGTGGGGTAAAGAGCTAAACAGAGAATTCTCAACAGAAGTATTTCTAATAACTGGA
This sequence comes from Mus minutoides, assembly GCA_902729485.2. Taxonomy (NCBI): domain Eukaryota; kingdom Metazoa; phylum Chordata; class Mammalia; order Rodentia; family Muridae; genus Mus; species Mus minutoides. Next base: position 472,894 of record LR749577.1, read on the forward strand.
AAACACTTAAAGAAATGTTCCCTCTCTAAGAGTATACCTTACCCCAGTCAGAATGGCTAAGATCAAAAACTCAAGTGACAGCACATGCTGTTGAGACTGTAGAATGAATAGAGAACTCCTTCATTGCTGGTGATAGTGCAAACTTGTAGAAACACTTTGGAAATCAATTTGGCAGTCTCTCAGAGAACTGGAGATTATTCTACATCAGAACCCAGCTATATTACTTTGGAACATATACCTAAATGTTGCCCCACCATATTACAAGTACACTTGCTCAACTATGATCATAGTAACCTTATTCATAATAGTCCCAAACAGGAAACCATCCTGATGTCTATCAACTGAAGAATGGATAAAGAAAATGTGGTTCATTTAAACAATGACATACTACTCTACTTTTTAAAACAAGGACATCCTCATTTTTGCAGGCAAATGAATGGAACTAGAAAATATCATCCTGAGTGAGGTAACTAAGACTAAAAGGGCATGCATGGTATGTATTCACTAATAAGTTGATATTAGACAAAAAAGTAAAGACTACTCAGGATACAATCCACAGAACACAATGAGGCTAACAAGCTAAATTGTCCAAGTGAGGAAGTCTAGGTCCCACTTGGGAGGGAGAAGAAAGCAATCACAGGAAAGAGGAGGGAGGGAGCGTTCTGGTTGGTTAAGGGGACAGGGAGCAGAAGAGAGGAATATAATCCGGTATTGGGGGGAAGAAAAGCACTGAAGCCCTGAGGGCCAGCAGAAAGAATGGAAATGGGCAACCTCAGGCGGTAGGAGTTATGGAGACCCTCTAGAATGTACGAGAGACCTGGGAAGTGAGTGAATCTCAGGTCTCAAAGTGGGGGACCTTAGATGAAATGCCCTACAGTGGGGAGAAGGAATTTGTAAAGTCCATCTCCAGTAGAAAGACAGAACATCAAGTGGAGAGATGGGGTTTCAGAACACGAGGGGTAAGTGCAGAATGACTCCAATTAATGTGATTAGATGTATGACATTTTAGTGAGAAGAAAATGAAAAGGCTGCTGATTGGCCCATTTCAACTGTTTGTACTCTAAGGCATGATGGGAGAAATTTTGCAGAGAAGAGGCAAGCTTTGGGTCTCCCTCACTTACTTCACACTGTTACATTTCTTTTGGTTCATCTTCCATCTACTGAGTTCTTTGTAATAAAATACTATCTAGGAATACTCTAAAGCAAAATGGAATTTTGGCACACTGGGAAAGGCATAAAAGGGAAGTCAGGGATCTGTAATGTTTAGTGGGCTTTGCTGAGATAAGGTTTCTTTGTAGTTGTTCTCATATTATATATGTTTTCTGTTTGCCTAGTGAGTGGCAGAAATTCTGGAATGAGATTTTCATGGAGAAAACTCAAGTAAGAGATAAATATAGCTATCTACTAGTAAACAGGTTACACATAAGAATTCCTAATGAAATAGTAAATAAGTAAGCCTTCTAGCTAGATACTGTATGCAGAGATATTTACATTTTGTTTGTAAGGAGCACTGGGTAGTTAATATATTTTAAAGCCTTGCTGCTCTTTGTGCAATTGATTTCCTGATATTTTGTAAATGTTTTCATTCATTATATGATATTTGAGGTCCCCATTTGTGGGAAGTGGATGTAACCACTGAGATAAGATGGCGCCCAGCTTAGTGCCAAGCCTCATAACCCCATCCTGTTTACTAAAACTTCTGAAAACATGTAGCTGAGTCATCCACGCCTACTGCATGTTCTGAAACATCATATAGCCTTACCATAGTGTTAGCCAATGATCTGTTGTCCTGCCTGTGCATGCAACTCGTGCTAGGGGCAGGATGATGCTGATTGGAGAGCAATGAGTGGAGTGAGATGATGTAAGAGGGCTGTGTATATATGAAACAGCCTGATAAAGGGAGGAGTTCACTGTGGGAGATTGCTGAGAGAGAGCACTGTTACTGCCTTGAGTAAAAGATCGAGATTGCTGTTGAAGGTCCTACCTTGGCATGACTGTCATTATTCCCAGTCTGCTGGTCAGAGATTGGGGTCATGGCAACTGGTGGCCTATATGGGGAAATCAAATCACGGAGTGGAAGGAAGGATCACATACAGGAAACTCACAGTGTAAGGGGAACCCTGCAAGCTGAACAGGACAGTGGAAGGGTCCAGATCTAAATTTTATGAACTTAAGTAAGTGGTAAGAGATGTAACTGGAGCTTCGAGGCCAGTGTTCAGGCTGCAGACTCACCAGACTGGAGCAGCCAAGGAGGCCCAACTCTCCTAGTGCTAGGCGGAGGAACAGCGATGGAGCGATGGCAGCAAGAGGAGCTTGGCACCCAGACCCAGATTCCACAAGGCAGTGTGTGCTGCAGGGTGCACAGAAGAGCAAATAACTGTGCATAGGATGAACTAAATGGACTGCACATAGACACCTTGATTGCAGAACGGTGCAACAGGAGCCTGAGTCTCAGATGCACACCAGAGTTCTAGTAAAGAGCCTGTCAGCACTATCCAGAGAAGAAAAGGCTCCACAGTAAGTAGTGGGGAAAGAGATTAAAACAAGGTTCCCAGAAAATAGGGACAGAGAGATTAAAACAAGGTTCCCAAAAAATAGGGACGGAGAGATTAAAACAAGGTTCCCAGAAAATAGGTTCAGAGAGATTAAAACAAGGTTCCCGGAAAATAGGGACGGAGAGATTAAAACAAGGTTCTTGGAAAATAAGGACAGAGCAGATTAGGTTCCCAGAATTGGGATGTAGCAAGTTAAGTTCCCGGTAAATAGGGACAGAGCAGATAAAAAAGGGAAAGTTAGGTTACCAGTAAAAAAGGAGCAAAGACAAAAATGGGGTCGGCCACCTCAAAATCAAAAATAGAAGATGCAATTATTAAGCTCCTTAAGAGGAGTGGAATTAAATTAAAACTAGATACAGTGGGTCAGTTTCTAGAAACCGTGACACATGAAACCCCTGTGTGAATCTCTCTAGCTGGGACTGATTGGGACGAGACTTGCAGACTGTGGACTCAGTCATGCCATTGCCGCATGGCACATTGGCAATTTGCAACTTAGTAAAATCAGGCCTGAAAGATAAAACAAGGAGGTACGAAGTTGAAATAGAAGAGGGAAGTGATGCTTTAGAGGAAGTCAAGGAAGTTGTGTCTCAGCACAATAGCCAAGAAGGGACAGAGAAAAGTAAGAAAAAAAGGAGTAAAGAAGACAGTTCTAGCTCTGATGCTGATGAGAGTTCTGATGGCACTATTGAAAGTGAAACAAATTGAAGTTTTAGCATCCACAAATAATGAATGGGCCATATTATGCACTAGCATGGTAGGAAAATTTGATAATCATTATCCTTCCAGACTTTAGATGCAATTTGTCATGCACAACCCCATTATTTTTTCTAAGATTACAAGAAAAGAACCTATTACAGGAGCCATGAATATCTTCACAGATGGCTCAAAAGGTGGAGTTGGAGTAGTGTATGTAGAAGGAAAGGAACCAAATATTCATTTGTTTCCATGTCAATCAGCTCAAGTAGTTGAATTAAATGCAGTTTTACAGGTGTTCTTGGGGTATCCAAATCACTTCAATTTAATATCAGATAGTCAATATGTAGTACTAGCAGTTCAACAATTAGAAACAGTGGGTCTCATTAAACATACCTCCACCTTGTCTGAATTGTTGTCTACCTTACAAAGATGTATCTGGGAAAGAAAGCATCTGTTTAATGTCATTCATATTAGAGCTCATACAGGCCTCCCTGGCCCATAGCAGAGGGCAATTCAATAGCAGATGCCAAAACATGTGTAGTCTTCACATTTGTTGCGGCCTTTGCACTGTCAGGAGCCCAGGAATTTCACAGACAATATCATGTAAATGCCCAGTCTTTAAGATTAAAGTTTCCAATTTCCTGAGAACAAGCCAGTGATATTGTTTTAAAATGTGGGCACTGTGTTTCCTTGTTACCTCAGAGAAGCGTAGGAGTAAATCCTAGAGGCATTAAACCTTTAATGATTTGGCAAATGGATGTGACCCATGTTTCAGATGTCGGCACTCTTTTTTTTTTTTTTAAATTAGATATTTTCTTCATTTATATTTCAAGTGTTATCCAGAAATTTCCCCATACCCTCCCCCATCCCCGCCCTGGTCCCCTACCCACCCCCTCCCACATAATGGCCCTGGAGTTCCCCTGTACTGGGGCATATAAAATCTGCATGACCAAGGAGCCTCTCCTCCCAATGATGGCCAACTAGGCCATCTTCTTCCATATATGCAGCTAGAGACATGAGCACAGAGGGAACTAGTTAGTTCATGTTATTCTTCCACCTATAGGGTTGAAGACCCCTTCAGCTCCTTGGGTACTTTCTCTAGCTCCTTCCTTGGGAGTCCTGTGTGCCAACTAATAGCTGACTGTGAGCATCCACTTCCATGTTTGCCAGGCACTGGTATAGCCTCCCACGAGACAGCTATATCAGGGCCCTTTCAGCATTATCTTGCTGGCATATGCAATAGTGTTTATTTTTGGTGGCTGATTATGGGAAGGATCCCTGGCAGCCACAGTCACTGGTTGGTCCATCCTTTTGATTCAGCTTCACACATGATCTCTGTAACTCCTTCAGTGTGTGCTTTGTTCTTAATTCTAGGAAGGGGCGAAGAGACCACATTTTGAACTTCATTCTTCTTGAGTTTCATGTGTTTAGTAAATTGTATCTTGGGTAGTCTAGGCTTCTGGGCTAGTATCCACATATCAGTGAGTACATGTTATGTGAGTTCTTTTGTGATTGGGTTACCTCACTCATGATGACACCCTCCAGATCCATCCATTGGCCTAGGAATTTCATATATTCGTTGTTTCTAATAGCTGAGTAGTACTCCATTGTGTAAATGTACCAAATTTTTTGTATCCATTCCTCTGTTGAGGGACATTTGGGTTCTTTCCAGCTTCTGGCTATTATGAATAAGGCTGCTATGAACATAGTGGAACATGTGTCCTTATTACCAGATGGAACCTCTTCTGGATATATGCCCAGTAGAGGTATTGCAGGATCTTCCAGTCTACTATGTCCAATTTTCTGAGGAACTGCCAGACTGATTTCCAGAGTGGTTGAACAAGCTTGCAGTCCCACCAATAGTGGAGGAGTGTTCCCCTTTCTCCACATCCACGCCAGCATCTGCTGTCAACTGATTTTTTGATCTTAGCCATTCTTACTGGTGTGAGGTGGAATCTCAGGGTTGTTTTGATTTGCATTTCCCTGATGATTAAGGATGTTGAACATTTTTTCAAGTGCTTCTCAGCCATTCGGTATTCCTCAGTTGAGAATTCTTTGTTTAACTCTGTGCCCCACTTTTTAATGGGGATATTTGATTTTCTGGTGTCCACNTATATATATATATATATATATATATATATATATATATATATATATATATATATATATATCTGTGTAAGGCAGAGAGAGTAAAATGTCACTCCAAGGTTCAACACATCTTGAAGAGTCAGGCTATGAGTTTTTTGGTTTTATTGGTTTTATTAAGGTTATTTTTTTTCATAAAACAAGATCAGGTCCTTATATTATTGATATTTTATATTTTTCATATAACTTAATGATTCCTGATAAATGTGATCTTTAGCTACATGATTAAAAGTAGCTTGCCTTTGTTCTTCCATAGAAGCAGACTCTTGCAGTGGAAAGGCTTTAGATTTTTAATTCATAGAGTGTTTGGTTGAAATGCCTCCACTCTCATTCTCAAGCTGTGTGAATTTACATAATTTATGAGATTAAGTTCCTATTTATAAAAGAAAATTAATAATATCTATGCTAGTAGTGGTGAAGATCAACCTTTAAAAGGATCCAGTAGCATGTGAAACACCTAGCAGTTATTGGAAATATAATTTTAAAATGGTTTTAGTGGGAAGCAACAGAAACACAGGAAAATAAATGAATAATGTCTTTGTCTCCTTGAGTTATTATAACCAAATACATAAGACCTAATAGCTTAGAATTAGAAACTGTTCACAGTTACAAAGACCAACAAACCCAAGATCAGTGACTTAGAAGATTACATGTCTGGAGAGGCTCATTTTCTGCTTCCTGCTTCATCTTCAAACATTAAAAGAAGAGGAGGGCTGTATTCTCATTCACAAAAAAAGACAGTTTTACTTATGACCTAATTACCTTTCCGATCCCTTCTTCTCACAGCATCATGGGGAATAATTTCAAAATAAGCCTTTTGGGGAAACTAAACATTCAGATCACAACAAATGAGAACCTACTTCTTTGAAAACAAACACTCTTATGCCCATAATGGTTGGCTTTAAATCAAGCATCCAGTAGTTCAGTAGTTAGCACAAAAGCTCTAATGCCCTCCTATTCCTCTAGTCTTTTATATTATCTACCATCTAGTTTTGTTCACTTATGATCACAAAATGACTTCAACAGAATCAGACTTCAATTCAAAAAAGTAAGAAATAAAAGCAAAACTTAAAATTCTTTCCAGAGCTTGGCTTTTTATTCATAAACAGCATTGTTTATTAGCAAAGTACCCTTTCTATATCATTGGCAAAAGATGAGTTAAATATCTCTATGTGAAGAAAAATCAGTTGCCATGGAGAAAAAACGTTTCCATGATTTAATGACTGAAATGGAACACACAATGATGTGACCAATATGAGATACAGAGAACTCTACCAAAACAAACAAACAAACAAACAAACAAAAATTATGGTTTCATTAGTTAAGGGCAAGGAGTGAGCAAGAAGGTCAAGGTGTGTCAGGCCACAGATAGTTGTGCCATATTCATCACAGGCTACATTTTCTTTCTCAGTAGGAAATAGAAATGGACAAATTTACAAATTAGAAATATTCAACTGAGTTTGAGTTCTGATATATAGTTAGGAAACTAAAAATATACTATATGACCTAAGAAGTTGTCTTTTTAAAAGGTGGACCTTAAAATAAATTTGACTACTAATTTAGATCTGGTTTTTATATACCATTTCATATAATGACTTTAAATCCAAATATTGGAAGATATTAGTAGTAACTGATGGGTTGTTTTCACTAGGGTTGGTCTTCAGCTAAAATCTATTTGATAACAGAACTATTTTGGAGGGTAGAGTTTGCACTGGAGTTTTTCCCAGAATTTTGTTAGTCAGGCACAATAACTGGATGATAGATTAAACCAAAGCTACACTGAATTGTCATAGATTGCCTCTGCTGTGTGGGAAGATTTAGCTTAAAAATCTGAATATTGGTTCATGATAGATCAGTTTCTAGTTAATATGTGAGAACTTCCAACATCCAGTCCCACCTCTTTTCTATTTCTGCCTTACCACCTCTCTCTTAACATAGAATTCTTTATCCTCTCTAGCACTTCTATCAAAGCTAGGTCTCCTTGTTACTAACTCCTTGAACACCTGACAGTTTTCTGTATATAACATATACTCTGGTAACTAATTTATTGTCTATTTTGTGATTTTTATTTACTCTCTCTGCCCCTGATAGAATGTAAACCTCATCATCAAACACTGTATGCTCACATGGCAGGCAGTATATAAATATTTAGTTTTGAATATGTATATTTATAACACACTGATTAAAAAATGTATTTGAAAATTCAAATACTGGCACACAGAGAATGCAATGGATTTTCATTATATAAAGTATTTCCCAGAGAAAACCTTTTAAAATGGAACTTCTTCTAAGCATTTAAAATAGGACTTGTTTTAAACCAAAACTTGATCTACAATGCTGTTTAAGACCACCCCCTCCACATACACACCACTGTACTACAACAAGTTATATACATTTCAAAGACAATTATAAAATAAGAAAAGAAAAAAGAAGTAAAAGAACTAAAGTAGACTAGTTCTAGAATAGACAGCCAATAAGCAACAGAAAGACTGTTGATGCAAACGTTCAGATGTCTTAGGTTAGACCCTAAACAATTATAGTATATGCTTGTTTCATTTCTGATACATAAATCTCAGAGAATATGTTTTTATCTGTGGAAAAAAATGAACAGTGTCCTAACCAACACATTGTGTTGCTGTGCATATAGAGAGTGGTTATGGGATACACATATCCAATGTTTGCTGATAGTGGCTGCTATCACTCCATGAGTAATCAGTATGTACTGTACATCATGTTTTGTCAGAGTACAGGATGGGTTAATAGAAGTAGCTTGAAAGAAACAGAAGAGTTATGGGATGGATATGGGTCTGAGGACCCTGAGCTTTCTGTATACTTTCAGTGTGATATCCTGGCTTTGATGCATCACAAAGATTCCTAGAGGACTTGTATGACCTAAGTATTTTACATATGAAATAATTTCTTCTCTGAACAGAATATTAAGTCTAACATATACACAAAAGAACTCACCCTACTGTGGTAGTCATGTTCCTTCTCTGGGGGACAAGGCCTCTTATTTCAGACATTTATGAGGAATATTCGGTATTCCAAAAGAGTTAGTTTGGAAATCATTGATTTTTATTCAATCCTTTTATTATATAGAAATTAAAACTGAGATTCATTTGGGGTATAAGGTTTGCACAAAGCTACATACACTAATAATCCCTGACTCCTTGGAACAAAGCAGTGGACTGAACTCATGATTCTCAAGGAAATGTTCAACTGGAACAGTCTACACATCATTGTTTGGAGAGAAGCAACCATTAAGTCATATGTTTCATCAGATACTTAAAATTGACATTCCTTTGAAGAGAGACAAAGAGTCTGCAAATACCATGACTGCTTCTAAGGGAAAATGGTCAGGCAATCCCAATTGTATGTAAACAATGGACAGAATATGGTGGCTTCAGCACTATGGATGGAGTTGTAATATGCCAGCATTAAAAAGGTTGAGAACCACTAGAATAGAAAGAATAATGAATCTCATGCCCTCATATCTTGACTACCTTCTAAATGCAGTGAGTGACTACTTGATGAGAAAGCATATGTAGAACTTCATAGCCTCTACCCATAAACCACTCATTAATTACCAAGAGGAGAACAGCAACTCTACAGTAGAAACACCTAGTACCAGTTAATCCCAGGTCCAACATTTCTAAATAGGTCATATTGTCATATATAATGATAGGATGAAGAGATAGCATTAACTCTGTGATATTCTTGTCTAAAATGCACAATCATAATTGTGAGAGAATGTCAGAGAAACTCAAACCAAAGGGTATCTTACAAACAGCTGGTGATGTAAGGCAGTAGGTAGAGTCTGTGCTAGCTTTCATGAAGCCCTGGATTCGATTCTACCCACTGAATAAACTGAGCATGGTAGCCCATGCTTTTAATTCCAGCACTCTATAGAGGAAGGAGCAGAGAAGAGCTCAGTTTCCCTGTTCTGTATTCTGAAAAATATATTCCCATTTTGAAAGATGTTTAAATTCAACAATTTTCAGTAACTATAACATGCAAAAATTACCAGTTGCTAAAGACCCATTTAGTAGTCAAATTAAGGACACAAGTATTTTCACACACAGCAGGCATTAGTCTGTGTAACTTGAAGCAAACTCTTGCCCAGCATTTCTATGGCTTATGCATTTTGCTACTAGCTGTAATTATTAAATATTCTAAAAGTGTGCCCATCACAACAGCCTATGTTGTGGGAGTAAAAAAAGAAGAGTATGAAACACTGGTTGCAATAGCATCTATTAGAAAATTTCCTCCTTAGACTATAGTATCTTGAGAATACGGGGAACTCTACAGCAAAAGACAGCTTGTTGAATTATCTCAGTTCTAGCAGAAAGTGTTCCTTGTCTCTGAGGTATCCTGGATAAAATTAAGAAAATATATCTCCTTAGTTTCACTGTTTCCAGTTCTCTCTGATTTCTTTAATGATGATGATGTTGATGGTGATGATGATAAATAATTTATCATTTATCTATTTCATGACATGTTTTTCTTTCTGTTCATTAGTTAATTTATTCACTCACATCCTGATCAAAGCCCCCCTCCCTTCTCTCCTCTCAGTCCCACCCATACAAATTCCTCTTCCCATTACCAGTGCACTCTCTTTCTCCTCAGAAAAGTGTAGCCCCCCACCTTGGGTTCCATCTCACTCTGGGACATCCAGTTGAAGCAGCACTATGCACATGATCTCCCACTGAGGCGCAAGCAGGCAGTCCATTTAGAGGAAGGATTCAATGGCAGGCAATAGAATCAGAGACAGCCTCTGCTCTGTTAGGAGACTCACATGAAGACCAAGTTACACATCTACAAATGTGTGGGAGTCCTAGGTCCAGCCTCTTTGATTGGTGGTTCAGTCACTGTGGTCCCCTAAGGGCCCAGGTTAGTTAACACTATAAGTCTTCTTTTGGTATCCTTGACCCCTCAGGCTTGCTCAATTCTATCCCTGACTCTTCCATAACACCCATCCCAAGCTCTGCCTGATGTTTGGCTCTGGGTCTGTGCATCTGTTTTCAATTGGTGCTAGATGAAGCTTCTCAGGGAATAATTATGCTAGGCTCCTGTCTGCAATCATAGCAGAATATCATGAGTATTGTCAAGGGTGGGTTTTCTTACATGGAATGGGTCTCAAGTTGGGCCACTCATTGGTTGTCCATTCTGTCAGTCTCTGTTCTATATTTATAGCTGTGTGTCTTATAGGAAGCACAAATTTGGGTTGAAAATTTTGTGGGTAGGTTGATGCCCCCCTCTCTCCATTGGAAGTGCCTGGCTACAGGCTGTGGCCAATTCAGTATCCATATCCCCCCACTGGTAGGAATCTCAGGTAAGCTCACCTCATAGACCCCATGGAACCTCCCTCCTCCCAGACCTCCAGCTAGTCTGAGAGATACCCCCTACACTGGTTCCCATTCTCACTCCCAGCCCTTTCCCACACTCATTCTCCTCACACCTGATTCCCATCTCTATTCCCCTCCATTTTTCTCTTCAGAAACATCTTATTTCATAAAATATACAACCTCAGTAATATGAAATAACTGCAAGACCTTAGAGATTAGCAATCACTGGTAACTGATTTTCAAACCTTCTGCATTATACCTATGCAAATAATGAGTACACTCAAAAATATTATATCTCTCATTCATGGATCAACATAAGCTGGCAAATGCAGTATAATTATGAATTTTGTATGCAGTATGTCCTTATGAAAATATTAATGATTATAGGGAATGTAAGATTCAAATAGTTTGCTTGGAAATTTCAATAGTTTTAAGCAGCTTTCCAACAAGTCTGACTTGACTGTCAGGCTCTACTTGTTTTATAGTTCATGAACACCTTATATCTGGAACAAAAGAAGTCTTAGTTGTACAATTTTTTTCTGAGATTAAATGCTTCATAAATTATTTGCATTATCTTTGCTATACAGCTCCTCAGAGGGCATTGTCATAGGTCCTAGGTGCACATGTAAGTTTTAGTTCATTCAGTATCTAAAAACACTTTGTGGAGCTGCTTTGTCTATAAAGAGCAATATCCCCCAAAGCAAATCTAGAGTATGGGTAACAGTGCTCCCCATCTTACTGAAGTCTTGCTCTTCTAGTATAAGATTCTTTTACTGACATAAGACTCCAGTGCTTGTCTTAGTCTTGATATTAAATATTAGTATTTCTTATCTTGGATTCCTTTTGCATTACAAATTAAAGTTTTCATATTCATTAATTGTCCATCTCTTTATCATTAATATTGAACATTTCTCTTTGTAAACTATGGCAGATTTGACAGGCAGTTCCTATACCTTCCTTAGAATGCCTAGTCTATAATGAATTGTCTGAGTAGTTTGTCCTCATTTAGAGCATTGGCAAGGAGACAGATGCTTAATGATCAGAAGTCTGTTTCTGGTGCATGAAGAGCTGCATCTGTGGAAATCAAGCTTTTCAAATCCACATTTGCAGTTACATTGCAAATTGCCAGAATGGGTTGTCCAACCTTGGTGTGAGCAAGTCATCTAGGATGGAGACTGACCTACCTACAACTGTGCTAAATTCTCAAGGTCAGTGTAACTTTCTTTTTTTTTAAATTTTTATTAGATATTTTCTTTATTTACATTTCAAATGCTATCCCGAAAGTTCCCTATACCTTCCCCCAACCCTGCTCCCCTACCCGCCCACTCCCACATCTTAGCCCTGGCATTCCCCTGTACTGGGACATATAAAGTTTGTAAGACCAAGGAGACTCTCTTCCCAGTGATGGTCGACTAGGCCATCTTCTGCTACATATGCATCTAGATACATGAGCTCTGGGGGTACTGGTTAGTTCATATTGTTGTTCCACCTAAAGGGTTGTAGACCCCTTCAGCTCCTTGGGTAATTTCTCTAGCTGCTCCATTGGGGGCCCTGTGTTCTATCCTATAGATGACTATGAGCATCTCCTTCTGTATTTGCCAGGCCCTGGCATAGCCTCACTCAAGATAGTTATATCAAGGTCCTTTCAGCAGAATCTTGCTGGCATATGCAATAGTGTCTGATTATGGAATGGATCCCCAGGTGGGGTACTCTCTGGATGGCCCATCCTTTCCTCTTAGCTCCAATCTTTGTCTCTGTAAGTCCTTTCATGGGTGTTTTGTTCTCTATTCTAATAAGGAATTAAGTATCCATATTTTGGTCTTCGTTCTTCTTGATTTTCTTTTGTTTTGAAAGTTGTATCTTGAGTATTCTAAGTTTCTGGGCTAATATCCACTTATCCATGAGTGCATATAAGGAGACTTCTTTTGTTATTGGGTTACCTCACTAAGGATGATGTCCTCCAGATACATCCATTTGCCCAAGAATTTCATAAATTCATTGTTTTTAATAGCTGAGTAGTACTCCATTGTTTAAATGTACCACATTTTCTGTATCCATTCCTCTGTATCCATCTGGGTTCCTTCCAGCTTCTGGCTATTATAAATATGGCTGTTACGAACATAGTGGAGCATGTGTTCTTATTACTAGATGGAACATCTTCTGGGTATATGCCCAGTAGAGGTATTGCTGTGTCTTCCGGTAGTACTATGTCCAATTTTCTGAGGAACCTCCAGACTGATTTTTCAGAGTGCTTGTACCAGCTTGCCATCCCACCAGCAATGTTCCTCTTTCTTCACATCCTAGCCAGCATCTGCTGTCATCTGTGTTTTTGATCTTAGCCATTCTGACTGGAGTGAGGTGGGACTTTCTTGCTGGCTTGGTTCCTAATCCTCTTCTACCAGGCTGTTTTGTGTCTTTAAGGGTTCTTTTTTTTTTTTTTTTTTTCTCTCTCTCACAGATTTCTGCCCAGTGGTTTACTGTACTTTTTTTTCTTTTTTCTTTTTTTCCTGTTTATCATTAAACAAACATATCCATGCAGAGCTTCCAGATACTTCCTTAATTCTATAACCAGCTAGCTGCCAGTTCCTGAGCAGTCTATTCTTCTACATCTTCACATTTATTGACTATGTTTTCACTATTGTCAGCCTCATTATCTTCTGCTTGAACAGGCTTATCTGATGCCACTAATGTCACTGACCTTCCCTCACACAAGTCTCTTCCCCATACCTACTACTTTCAAATATATTTCTTTACTTATAAATTTTCAACAGCTTAACCAGTCTATGCTATGAGTGAATCAACTTTGCAGGCAGTATTCACTTTCAACACTTTATGCCCAATGTGGCTTCTCTAACTCCTTGTTCTTAAATTATTTTTCAGACAGATAAGTAACACTACTCTTTTTAAAATCTCCACACTGTCACACCTTTGGTACATCCAGCAGTATTTTGAGCAACTCTTGTGATTTCCAAAGCCTCTCACCTACAAAGCATCTACTCATACTCACAAAGAAGTGTGTCTTATGTTTGCAAAGCAATGTTGGTTCTTATTAAATTCCTCAGCATTTTGTTTTTGTTTTTCTTATGACAGTTTTTTTTATTTTCTTTGTCTTAAAAAACTTGTTTAAAAAAGACCTAGGTATGGAAAACACACTGTAAAACATAATATATGGATATACTTATACTCTGATCTTCTTATTGGTTCCATTATCTTACTCTTATTGCAACAAGTTTATAAGTGAAACTGAAAGAAATTAGGTAACTAATGTAAAGCAAACTACTATTAATACTAGATCCAGGAATTGAATCAAGCCTTGATCATAAACAAACATCTCTGAATTTTGTTGCCTGATAGCACACTAAAAAAAAAAAAATTCTCAAATACATGGGCTATGTATTTCTTATTGTGGTGCCGATTATGAATAATATATTAAATATATAATATTAACATACATACACATATATTTTTAAATTATTATTGTAACTGAGTTGATGGAATTTAATTCAGACAACTTTAGATATAAAGAGACAAAAGTGCTTGTTGTCTTCACATATGTCTCCAGGGACCAACCCAACTAGAATAATTTTCTCTTCCATGGTGTCACATGATCTGCAGTAACACAACCAGCAATAGTCTATGTAGGTTTCAATTTTGTAGGTTTCTAGAAGTTAATGTTGCCTAATCTTGGCTGCTGTACAATCTGCTGCAGCTTTAAATACTCTCTATGATAATGCTGATTAGTGAATAAAGTGGCAATTAACTTTTCATGGCATAATTTCTATGTTTCACTGAAATCGTGCTAATAGTACATTGTGTCTGTCCCTTTATAGAACCTCCTGTTCTATGCAGAGCAGGCAGCAGTCCAGTGATACAAGCTGCACAATGCTGTGCTAGTGCTCCAGGTGACTAGGTCACCATAAGAACCATGGGCTGGAGTGCAAGAAGCTTTCATACACCTCTGTCCTCTGGAATTGAATTTCTCATGGACAGAAAAGAATTTTCTTGTGGCCATTGGTTCTATATTTCCTGCTGTTAATTTCAAAAGTAAATGGGACTATGTTTTGTAGTTTGGATTTTTTTTTTTTTTACCAATGAGTCAAGCCCAAAGTGCCTTATATAATCTTTATGCTATAGGAATTTTTCTGAATCCTATCTACCTTGCTATGTTATAGTCTTAGCCTTTACCTTCCGACTAACAGTTCCTTAACTTTAAAGTCATCTCCTCATCTCTTTATTCCATTTGGGTCAGAGCCTTTCTTCTTTCACAGAGCCCTGTAATTTGGAAGTCTAACTCCTATTTTTAGCCTTGGCTTTGGGAAACAGTCCCAGCTCCTGGATCTTAGTCTAGTTCATATTTTACTATGAACCTTTCTAAGAGGCTATAACTAACAGCTACTAGAAAAGATTAACAGTCAGTAAATTCAAAGGTGAAAGGAATGTAGAGGAATAGGTTGATAAACTGGAGAAGAAACAAGAGTTACCAGTGAAAGAGAAGGACCCCAAGTGATTTTTTTTCACTTTTGCATGTTACTAGGGAAGGAAACTAGGCTCAGGTCCATGATGGTTCCTTGTCATGGTCAATGCCAATGTATATGGTCAGATGGGTAGTGGATCTGCCTGAATGGGTTGGCACAGTAAGAAGTGTATGTGTGTCAAAGGTAAATTCAGCACATAGAAAAAGAGTTTGGAGATCGAGGTCAAAATTCCTAATTCCTCCCATAGAAATAGGAGAGACAGCAATGACCTCATTTGGCCATAATGAGACCTAAATATATGATGCACATCACAAGCCCCATACAGGAACTGTGAATAAAGACAGAAATTCATTTTATACTGTAGGAATAAGTCAGGCAAGGTTGGAGGCTATATGTGGATAGTGGCTAATAGTTGGTATTTCACACTTAGGAATGGAAATGAAGTATAGGTCAGAAAGCAAGGCTAAATGTGCAGGGATTGTGATTAGAGCCAATATAAGACAGTGCCAGAATTCCTGAGATATTTGACTCAACAAGACAGATTTTTAGACCTCTTGAACTAGCAGGTCAGTAGCTGCCAACAGCCTTCCTCTCTGCATCGTGTGATCCGGAATTGGGAATGGATCCCAGAGAGCTTATGAATGAGCAGACAAGGATAGCAAAGAAAAGGCTACTTTGCCAGGTAGATGTGTGAGATGAGAATAGATAGCTGCTGCCAGAAGCCTGCTTGCCTCCACCAGTGCCAGGAGCTGCCAGCCACCATGACATTATTCTGGCAGCAGTACCACAGGAGGCAATGGCATGGTACTTGAAGCTGTGTGGGAAAGTCAAATAAGGCACAAACTACTGATGCCTCATAAACAATGTGGACAGAACAGTGGTTCCTCAAGTGCAGGAGATAGATGTAAATTGGGTACCAAGATACACTCACTGATGAGTGAGATGGTTACTATTCTATTTATTTTTGGTACATCTTCTTGTATGCTTCCTTTAAATATGGCCTTTACTTTCTGTATCTCTCATGATACAAGTATGTACGCTTGCACATGTATTAGCATTTATTGACTTAGCCCAAAATAGGGAAAGTCAGAGTTTCAGTGTTGGAAGGACTTACATAGTCTAAATATTCTGTGGTTTCACTATTTTCCTATGTTAGCTTTTCCCAAGCATTTATACTTCAAACTTTAAGTCCTCCCAAGACCGGCAAAGTCTTAGGGTTATTATAGCATAGAATAAATTTTTGAAAAATATTGGCTGAATGGGTTGCCTGAAGACCTCAGATGAACTGCTTTGCTGTATTATTTGTAATTTTTGCCATAATATTATGAAATATCATTGCTCTAGTTTTATAAATGCTAGGAATAACATCCAGAGAAAACTTTTACCAGATTCTTAAATGGTAGAATTTAAAATATTTAGATTCTAGCTCACATACCATGCTAGTATTTGAGTTGAAAATGTGAGATTATCCATTCTGAAGTTGGAAGGGAAGACTCAGAAACAAGGGTCAAGTAGATAGAATAAAAGATCCAGAGGACAAAGGTAAAATGACAATATTAGCACAGTATTCTTGCTCAGTCTTCTAGCCTTTGTGCTACAGAAAGGTCATTTATAAAGGAAAAAAAAATCATTTCTCCATAGCCCTAGATTTGGGGAAATCAAATATTGGCATCTGGTGACAGGCTTTGTATAGCATGTCTCCATGTTGTGGGCAGAAGACATCAAAAGAGCAAGATGGCAAGTGTAGGCCAAATTTTTTCTTACATGAGAACCTATGTCCTCTCATCTGGAAACAGATCCATTCATGAAGGCAGAGCTTTCTATTTCCATACACCTTTAAACCCCACTTCTTTTAGCACTTTGCACTGGAAATTAGGATTCTAACATGAGTTTTGAGGATACTTTCAAACCAAAGCATGTGACTTGGCCAATATTGAGAAGAATTTTTAAAATAAACATAAAAGTCATCAAGCTAAACATAATTTCAAATGAACATTTGAATATAATTTGAATATATTTTTAGTATAACTCAAAAATTGGTCATTCTACACTTTTTTCTGGTTCACTGTTTGGGAACTATCTTGAGACATTGGCTAATACTGATAGTAACACACTTCTGGTTGAAGAGGCTGTCTGAAGATAGAATGAGCTTGTATAACTACATTTCTTCAGACATTCAACAAACATCCTGAAGAGGGGTGGGAGGCAATTGTTCTATCTGATGTACTGTGAAGCAGGGCAAAACATCTTCATGTCTGTTAATTCCTCTTAAAGCCATAGAAGAGCAGAGAAATGGAGTAGTTGCCTCACCTTAATGCTAGGAAGACTTCTCAGGAGATATGCACTCTGGCTATGTGATCCATCTTTATTTCTCATCACTCACCCCACAGTTAAAGCTCTGTAGTTATGCCAAAACTTTTTACAAGATATGCACCTATTTAAAATCCTTTAATAATCTTCATAATCTTTTAAATTAAATGTCAACCCGTTCTGCATGGGATAAAGGTCTCCATTGCCATGATGACCATGTGGCTGTCCAATCTTAGTCTGCCTGGCTATATAAACTTTGCAACTTTCAGTCATGTCCTAATTGACATACATTTCTCAAACTGATTTTCTCTTTGAGAAGGTATTATTACCTAATTCTTACTTTATCTTGTACACAGTTTTTAGGTACAAAAACCCAATATTTAGATACCAGATTCGGAGCCCCATTTTCTGGAACCTGCCCCCTCCATGTGCAACCCTGTGTTATTTACTTATTAGATCCCCATTTGTCAGAGTCCCTGTACTCAGTTAGGAGCATTGTCAACTTGCTTCTCTATTATAAACTGAACTCAACAGGATGGTAATGTGTTACTTTTGTCCATATTTTCAGTATCTAACATCATGGCAGGCACATAGAAATAGATTCAAATACTTGTTGAATGAATGAATAAAATTTAAAGAAAATTAGAAATTTTTTCCTGAATAAATTCAATAATAATAACAGTGGCTCTTGTTTACTGAGCCAGACACTGTATTAAGTATTATATTTTGCATGAGGTAGATATGTTTACTAATCTTCAGTTCATAGATGAAAAAACAGAGTTTAGGAATGGTGGGTTACTTGCCCAAGTGCCAGGTAGAGTTAATTTAAAATTCTAGTGTGTCTCACTAAAGAATTGCTTTCATCACTTGTGAGTTCTGCCCTTTTTAATTGGATATTTTATTAACTTACATTTCAAATACTATCCCCTTTCTTGGTCCCCACCCTGAAGCTCCCTCCTCCTGCTCCTATGAGCATCTTCCTCAACCCAGGCATCCACTCCCACCTCCCCAACCTAGCATTCCCTACACTGAGGCATCTAGATTTCACAAAATCAAAAGCTTCTTCTCCCATTGAAGCCCCAAAATGACATCCTCTGCTATATATACACAGGTGGAGCCTTGTATCCCACCATGTGCATTCTTTTGTTGGTGGTTTAGTCCCCGGGAGATCTAGGGAGGTCTGGTTGGTTGATATTGTTGTTCTTCCTATGGGGTTGCAAACCTCTTCATTCCTTTTTCTAATTCCTCCTTTGAGGACCCCGTACTCAGTCCAATGGTTGGCTGAGAGCATCTGCCTCTGTAGTTGTCAGGCTCTGGGAGAGCCTCTCAGGAAACATCCCCTGTTAGCATACACTTCTTGGCATCCATAAGAGTGTCTGCATTTGGTGACTGTATATGGGATGTATCCTGTGGGAGTGGGGGAAGTCTATGGATGGCCTTTCCTTCAGTCTTGGTTCCGCACTTTGTCTCCATATTTGCTCCCTTAAGTATTTTTGCCTCTTCTAAGAAGGACTGAAGCATCCATACTTTGGTCTTCCTTCTTGAGCTTCATGTGGTCTGTGAATTGAATCATGGGTATTCTGAGCTTTTTGGCTAATATCTACTTAGTAGTGAGTGCATACCATGAGTGTTTTTTGTGCTTGAATTACCTCACTCAGAATGATATTTTCTAGTTCTATCCATTTGCCTAAAAATTTCATGAAATTCATTGTTTTAATAGCTGAGTAGTAGTCCATTGTGTAGCTGTACTCTGTATCCATTCCTCTGTTGATGGACATCTGGGTTCTTTCCAGCTTCTGGCTATTATAAATAATGCTGCTATGAACATAGTGGAACATGTGTCCTTATTACCAGTTGGAACATCTTCTGGATATATGCCCAGTAGAGGTATTGCTGGATCTTCCGGTAGTACTATGTCCAATTTTCTGAGGAACTGCCAGACTGATTTTCAGCGTCGTTGTACCAGGTTGCAATCCCACCAGCAATGAAGAAGTGTTCCTCTTTCTCCACATCCTCACCAGTGTGGAGAGCCACATCCTGTGTTCTCCCCAGTAAACAAGTTGACAATGTGGAGAGTCACATCCTGTGCTCTTCCCAGTGAACAAGTCTATGGCACATGTGCTGAAGGTGAGTGCGTGCCAAGTCACTGCCCATCCTGGGGCGTGGTGAGTGAGCAGCCAATCAGAAGCATACCCAACTCATCAAGGTATATATAGGCAGTGCTTTTTTGTTGCTCGGTGTCTTCTTCTTCATTAAATGCTTGCTGCAGAAGGATCTTGGTCTGCGTCCATTCTTGCTGGTGAGACGGTAGCATGGACTCTTTCAGCTGGTGCCGAAATCTGGGAATTCACCATTGTCGGCGCCAAGGAGACCTTCCGCCCACGGAGAGGATTCAGAACTGCAGGACAAGGGTAAGCTCTGAGAGGTATGTTTGGTCTTGATTTATCTCATTTACCCACCCAGTTGAGTGGTGCAGTGGAAGTTTTCATCGTTGTCATGGCAGTGCTCATTCTCCTTAGACTGGTAAGACCATGCTTAGAGGATGAGAAATGCTGCCAGACGGTTAAGGCAGGGCAGGGGGCGTTAGAAGAACTACAGGACAGCATGTCAGAAACAGAGCAGAAAGAGAGATTAGGAGCTCAGAGAAAGAAAAGCATGCTTAAGAAAAAAGACCTCTCCGAGGACCCTGGATCCAAGGAAATGAGAGATAAGGGGAAGGATGCCTTGGGAGAGAAGAAAGGAAAGGAGGGGAAGGGCCAGAGGAAAAGGAAAAAACCTCTGCCCAGTAAAGGAGTTGGAGGCTTTGGGGCTTGATAGCTCTGAGAATGAAGAATTTAGCCCCTCCAAAGAGGAGGACTTAGAGGATGAGGCAGCTTGCTATGAGAAAGAAGGGTATCACCCAGATGAACAGCAGTCAAACCGAAAGCAAAAGAGAGCAGGAGGCGGGAGCCATGCAGCTTCCCAGTTTACTGTCCCCAGTGCACCCCCCCACCAACCTTATGCGAATGGGTGCTGTTCAGACTCCTTCCTTACCAAGGAGGATAGGAGGAAGCTGCAACAGGCCTTCCCGGTATTTGAAACTACTGAGGGAGGTCGTGTCCATGCACCGGTAGAGTACACCCCGATTAAAAAGCTTGCTGAATCAGTCCAGAAATATGGGATTACTGCAAATTTTACAATTTCTCAGCTTGAGAGACTAGCCAACATGGCTAGAAGCCTTTGTTTGATCTACTGGAAGGGGACCCTCATATTTCCTCCCCCAGGGTGTTGACACAGGCAGCAAGCCGAGCACTACAGGTAGTAGAAAATGCTTTGCAAGATGCCCAGCTGCAGTGCATTGATGAGACCAAACCTTTTGATTTATGTGTTTTTAAGACCAGACACTTGCCAACTGCCGTGTTGTGGCAGAGTGGACCTTTATTATGGATTCATCCTAATGCATCCCATGCAAAAATTATTGAATGGTATCCAGATGCAGTTGCCCGACTTGCCCTCCGTGGGTTAAAGGCAGCCATCACTCATTTTGGAAAAGATCCTAAAGTCTTAATAATACCATATACTGCCAGTCAGGTTCAAATGCTAACTGCAGTTTCAGATGTCTGGGCGGTGTTAGTTACCTCCTTTTCTGGCCAAATTGATAATCATTATCCTAGACATCCAATTTTACAATTTGCCCTGAGTCAAGCTATTGTGTTTCCACGCATTATGTCCTCAGAACTGCTTCCCGAGGGAGTTGTTGTATATACAGATGGGTCAAAAACAGGTATAGGTGCTTATGTTGTCAATAGTGAAGTTACATCCAAACAATATGGTGAAACCTCACCTCAGATTGTAGAATGTTTAGTGGTCCTAGAAGTTCTCGAAACCTTCCCGGACCCCTTGAATATTGTTTCAGATTCCCTTTATGTGGTAAATGTGGTTAAAGTTCTAGAACTGGCTGGGCTAATTAGACAGTCCAGTAATCTTGCCACTGTCTTTCAAAGAATTCAATCCGCATTATTTAATAGAAGATTCCCTGTTTTTATTACACATATCAGAGCTCATTTGGGTTTACCTGGCCCAATGTCCCGTGGTAATGACTTAGCAGACCAAGCCACAAAAATAATTGCTGTTTCCCTAACACCAAAGCTAAACATGGCTAAGGATTTTCATAAGCACTTTCATGTGACTACAGAGACCTTGTGTCGCAGATTTGCTATAACCAGGAAAGAAGCTAGGGACATCGTTACTCAATGCCAGAATTGCCAACACCCCATGTGGGAATTAACCCACGAGGAATTCGTCCATTACAGAAGCATATATGACGCTCCAGGATATATATAGGCAGTGCTTTTTTGGGCTCAGTGTCTTTCTCTTCATTAAATGCTTGCTGCAGAAGGATCCTAGTGTCTGCATCCATTCTTGCCGGCGAGATGGTAGCGTGGACTCTTTCACACCAGCATCTGTTGTCACCTGAATTTTTGATCTTAGCCAATCTGACTGGAGTGAGGTGAAATCTCAATGTTGTTTTGATTTGCATTTGCCTGATGATTAAGGTTGTTAAACATTTTTTTCAGGTGTTATTCAACCATTTGGTATTCCTCAGCTGAGAATTCTTTGTTTAGCTCTGTACCCCAATTTTAATGGGGTTATTCATTTTTCTGGAGTCCAGCTTCTTGAGCTCTTTGTAGATATTGGCTATCCTACCAAATGCAATCTATAGATTCAATCCAATCCCCATCAAAATTCCAACTCAATTCTTCACTGAGTTAGAAAGGGCAATTCACAAATTCAACTGAAATAATAAAAAACCCAGGATAGCAATAACTATTCTCAACACTAAAAGAACCTCTGGTGGAATCACCATGCCTGAACTCAAGCTGTATCCCAGAGCAATTGTGATAAAAACTGCTTGGTACTGGTACAGGGACAGACAGGTAGATCATTGAAATAGAATTAAAGATCCAGAAACGAATCCACACACCTATGGTCACTTGATATTTGACAAGGAAGCTAAAACCATCCAGTGGGAAAAAAAGACAGCATATTCAACAAATGGTGCTGGCACACTGGCAGTTATCATGTAGAAGAATGAGAATTGATCCATTTTTATCTCCTTGTACAAAGCTCAAGTCTAAGTGGATCTGAGACCTCCACATAAAACCAGAGACACTGAACTTTATAGAGGAGAAAGTGGGGAAAAGCCTTGAAGATATGGGCACTGGGGAAAAATTCCTAAACAAACAGCAATGGCTTGTGCTGTAAGATCAAGAATTGATGAATGGGACCTTATGAAACTGCAAAGCTTCTGTAAGGCAAAAGACACTGTCAATAAGACAAAAAGGTCACCAACAGATTGGGAAAGGATTTTTACCAATCCTAAATCTGAGAGGGAACTAATATCCAATATATACAAAGAGCTCAAGAAGCCTGACTCCAGAAATTCTAATAACCCCATTAAAAATGGGGTGCAGAGCTAAACAAAGAATTCTCAAGCGAGGAATACTGAACGGCTGAGAAGCACCTGAAAATATGTTCAACATCTTTAATCATCAGGGAAATGCAAATCAGGACTTGAGCTTTCTAAAAGGAGATAAGAATTGTTTGATGTGTGCTCTTCTATAATCTGACTGCTAGTTGAACCAGCACCATTTGTTGAAAATGCTGTCTTTTATCCACTGGATGGTTTTAGCTCCTTTGTCAAAAATCAAGTGACCGTAGGTGTGTGGGTTCATTTCTGAGTCTTCAATTCTATTCCATTGATCTTCTTGCCTGTCTCTGGACAAAGAACAAACAGTTTTTATTACTATTGCCCTATAATATAGCTTGATGTCATGGATGTTGATTCCCCCAGAAGCTCTTGTATTGTGTAGAATAGTTTTCGATAGGCTGAATTTTTTGTTATTCCAAATGAATTTGCAAATTGCTCTTTCTATCTCTATGAAGAATTGAGTTGGAATTTTGATGGGGACTGCATTTAATTATTTTGAGTTGGTCACTGGTTTACTATATATTGTTTTTACTATGTATAGGTATGGGCCTTGAATTCCTGATCTTTTCAAGACTTTTAACATGAAGGGGTGTTGAACATAGGCTTTTGTAATAGGATCTGATTTTTTTTTAATTTCCTCAGTTTCTGTTGTTATATCTCCCTTTTTATTTCTGATTTTGTCAATTTGGATACTGTCTCTATGCACTGTGGTTAGTCAGCTAAGGGTTTATCTATCTTGTTGATTTTCTCAAAGAACCAGGATTCTTGAGAATTGATTCTATATTATTGATTCTATATTATTCTTTTTATTTCTACTTGTTTGATTTCAGCTCTAAGTTGGATTATTTTCTGCCTTCTACTCCTATTGGTTGTAATTGCTTCTTTTGTTCTAGAGCTTCCAGGTGTGCTGTCAAGTTGATAGTATATGCTCTCTCCTGTTACTTTATGGAGGCACTCAGAGCTATGAGTTTGCCTCTTACCACTTCTTTTCTTGTGTCACATAAGTTTTCGTATACTGAACTTTCATTTTCGTTAAATTCTAAAAAGTCTTTAATTTCTTTCTTGATTTCTCCCTTGAGCAAGTAATCATTGAGTAGAAAATTGGCCAGCTTCCATGTGTATGTGAGCTTTTCATTGTTTTTGGTGCTATTGAGACCAGCCTTAGTCTGTTGTGATCTGATAGGATGCATGAGATTATTTCAATCTTCTTAGATTTGTTGAGCTCTGTTTTGTGACTGATGATATGGTCAAATTTGAAGAAGGTACCATGAGGTGCTGAGAAGAAAGTATATATTTTTTTGTTTTAGGATAACTTCTGATAGTTTCACTATGTCTCTGTTTAGTTTGTGTTTCCATGATCTGTCCATTTTTGAGAGTGGAGTATTGAAGTCTCCCATTATTATTGTGTGAGGTTCAATGTGTGCTTTGAGCACTTCGAGTAAAGTTTCTCTTAGGAATGTGGTTGCCCTTGCATTTGGAGCATAGATGTTCAGAACTGAGAGTTCATCTTGGTAGACTTTTCCATTGAGTATAAAATGTTCTTCCTTATTTTTTTGATAACTTTTTGTTGAAAGTCAATATTACTTAATATTAGAATGGCTAATCCAGCTTATTTCTTGGGACCATTTGCTTGGAAATTTTTCTTCCAGGATTTTACTCTGAGATAGTGTCTGTCTTTGTCACTGAAGTGTGTTTCCTGTATGAAGCAAAATGCTGAGTCCTGTTTATATATCCAGTCTGTTAGTCTATGTCTTTTTATTGGGGAATTGAGTCCATTGTACTTAAGAAATACTAAGAAATAGTGATTCTTGCTTCCTGTTATTTTTGTTGTAAGAGGTGAAATTATGTTTGTATGGCTATCTTTTTTGGGTGTTGTTGAAATATTAATTTCTTCTGTTTTCTAGGGTGTAGTTTCCCTTCTTGTGTTGGGAGTTTTCCATCTATTATCTTTAGTAGGGCTGGATTTGTGAAAAGGTGTTGTGTAAATTTGGTTTTGTCATTAAATATCTTGGTGTCTCCATCTATGGTAATTGAGAGCTTTGCTGGTATAGTTGCCTGGGCTGGCATTTATGTTCCCTTAGGGTCTGTATGACATCTGTTCTGGATCTTCTGGCTTTATAGTCTCTGTTGAGACTTCTGATAGGTCTTACTTTATATGTTTCTTGACCTTTTTCCCTTACTGCTCTTAATATTCTTTCTTTGTTTTTTGCATTTGGTGTTTTTGATTATTATATGTAACGTCCCTCCCCCATCAGCCTGCTTCAGGCTGTGTGCAGACCAGTCATAGGAAGCCACAAGGTGTGGCTTTCATTGTCTTGCTAAATCGCACCTGAGCTACTCTGGTGTCCTGCTGTCTGTCACCTCTCCTGCCTAGACATTCCAGAGTGCCCTGGACCCTGGCTCTGCCCAGTTCACCTGTCTACAGCTGGGACATCCCATAGTACTTCAGGCTTCCCACCAAATTCCAGGCACCTGTGCAGAACTGACTGGGGGAGGGGCCTTCCCTCTTAAAACCAATGAAGAACCCTAAATAAAGTTAGATGCTTTGATTGGAATGTGTCGACTTGGCATTTGTCTCTTCTCTCACCCTAGTTTCTCATTTTAGCCCTAGAGACCATCTTCCAGAGGACCCAGTTTGTAATGTAGATGGACCGCAGATGGTAGCCCCCTACAATTATATGACAGGAAGAATTTATTTTCTCTTCCAGTATATTTGGAGTTCTATGGGGTTTTTGTATGTTCATGAGAATCTCTTTTTTTAGGTTAAGAAATTTTTCTTCTATAATTTTGTTGAAGAAATTTACTGGCCCTTTAAGTTGGGAATCTTCACTCTCATCTATACTTATTATTTTTAGGTTAGGTCTTCTCATTTTGTCCTGCATTTCCTGGATGTTTTGAGTTGGGATCTTTTTGCATTTTGCATTTTCTTTGACTGTTGTGTCGATGTTTTTTTCTATGCTATCTTCTGCACCCAAGATTCACTCTTCTATCTCTTGTATTCTGTTGGTCATGCTTGCATGTATGACTCATGATCTCTTTCCTAGGTTTTCTATCTCCAGGGTTGTCTTCATTTGTGATTTTCTTGTTTCTATTTCCGTGTTTTGCTCCTGGATGGTTTTGTTCAATTCATTCACCTATTGGTTTGTGTTTTCCTGTATTCTTTAATGGATTTTTGTCTTTCCTCTTTAAGGTCTTTTACCTGTTTACATGTGTTCTCCTGTATTTCTTTAAGGGAGCTGTTTATGTCCTTCTTAAAATCCTCTATCATCAACATAAATGTGATTTTAAATCCAAATCTTGTTTTTCCAGTGTGGTGGCATATCCAGAACTTGCTTTTCTTGTGGGAGATATTTTAAAAATTCCACCATCCCAAACTAAACCCAGCTACTCTCTGCCCTGGTGATCTAGGTGCCTATAGGCCAGCCCCTGGCAGTGGTCTTCCCACCTCTGGTTCACAGGACTCAGTGCTGCTTGCTCCTTCTCAGTCTTCTACCTCCTGCTGCTAGTTGTCACAAATCTTCTTAACCTAGTAAATCAAAACTCTAGAAGCTTATAATTAAACAGTCAGATTTACATATCAATAAATTCTCAATTCACAAGATGTTCCCATAATAATTTTAGAGCCAATTGATAATGATTCATGAAGTCCACCTAGATTAGATAAGTTATCCCAATTATTCTATCCTTTTATGATATTCATAGCTACCTGTGGCTATTTAAAGCCATGCAGAAACTTTATCATCTTCTCCCTCCAATTACCTTCCTTCTCCCTCTGACCTCTCTCTGGTTTCCAAAAATTTCTGCCTGCATACCTTTTCCACTGTCCAATCACATGCTCTCACCTTATCTTGCACTTGCTCTTACCTGCATATAGACATCAATCCACAGCTGTAGTGAAAGCACTGAGTTCTTATAATGCCAAGTAACCTTGGTTTCTATTGTTTACATTCTTGTGCTTGCCTCTCACCATCTGATTGATTATCTTTAGTGCTACCTGCTGTCTCTGACTGTGATCCTGTTCCTCCCTGGTTGTATCAGAACTACTGAGAGTCCAGCTGTCTCTGTGATCCTGTGATTCTGGGATCCTGTGATACTGACATACTGAGTGTGTCAGGGTCCTGAGTAGTCAAGCTGCCTCTGGGATCCTGAAATCATGGGGATCCTGAAATGCTGCTGTGACCATGCTCCAGAGATCCTGTTGTGTCAGAGTTTTTTGGAGTCATGCTTTCTCTGAACATTGCAGGAGTGGGTGGGGAGCCAGGGCCCGGGCTCTGGGCATATGAACAAATTAGAAGGAACCCATGCCTCTGGCTGGGCAGAGCTTTGTGTTTCCCTGGTTCCTGGGGGGATCCCAGTTATGCCAGGTGTTTGGAAAGATACTGTGACCTCAACTGTGATCTTGAGTGTGTCAGAGCTCCAGTGATCCTGGATGTGTCTGATTTCCTGGGAAATCCTCTGTGATCCTGTGATCTTGGGTGTGTCAAAGCATCTATGATGAAGTTATACTTATGGATGACACCATTTATTTTCAAACATATCTATTCCATTGTGGAATTATACAAAAAATGAAAACACACTAACAACTCAAAAGAAAAAGGGGTTACATAGCATAGGCACTAAAAATATTCATCTAAAAGATAAATGGACAGATTCAGAGTGAAACTAATCTACATAATTGTCTCACAGCCTGTGAGCCTAGACATATTGCTTATGCATAGACCTTGACCATTTAGTAGGTTATATACTTGCTTATATAGTTTATAAGTACACTGTTAGAAGTAAGCAGAAGGCTGCATATACAGTGACACAATGAGTTGTTACTACCACTGAAAGTTGATGGAAGAATAGGGAGTTCAATGAGTGTATAGAAAAATAATATAAATATGGGGAACCTTACATAAAGAAAACATACTACCTTTCAACATTTCTGAGTTATTTATTCTGAAGAGTGAAGAATAATAAACCCCAAACAAATGTCTCATGTTAAGTCAGTAATAGCAGAGAGAGACACAGATCTGTGCACAACACACAAGTGCTGTGCAGAAATCTGCACTTTGATTTTTGCTTTTATTACATGAGGAATATTAGGGTGATTATTATAGTTTGATAGTAACTGTAGTATTGACTTCAGGTACCTGAAACCCTACAACCTAATGTAGCTTTGGCGGGGAAGAAGAAACATTTGTGTCATCATGATAATCTGGCATGTGTCAAGAATATTCTTTGTTTCTAACATTATTAAAACTATTTAATTTACTTATATGCTTTGAAAAGGAAATGCTTTTGGGTAGAGGACAGCATGCTGAAAAGGAATATACAGATTTCTATGCTCAAAGGTCAGGATTTGAGCTTTCTTGTCTGTTGTGCTACTCACAGCATTCTGAGCTCCTCCAGCCTCTCAACCGCTGTGCACAACTCACTCCCTGAGCAAAGGGGAAGAGCAGGTCTTCCAGATCAGGTTATAAATTCAGCAAGAGGAGGCTGATTGGAGTTTGGATTTCTCCTTCTTAATCTTACCATGTTTAGACTCCTCCAGATGCCTTGCAGGATTCAGGGGTTTGAGGACTGTGGAGGGAGGAGGATCTCATATTACAATGTAGGGGTATTTGAGATTCTATGCTGGGCAAAGATTCAGGGCTGTCTGCACTAAGAATCCATATTTTGTAAACAGATTCTTTAATAATATACCCCTAGAAGTTGCTTCACCTTTCCTTTACAATGCTGTGCTGAAACTTGAACAAAGTTAGTGATAGGAATAATCTATCTTCGTAGGTGTTACAACCCATACGTCTATGAATTAGAACCCTTTGAGTTCTATGAAAAGTATTTACTATGGCCTCTATTTGAACAATGTCTCTTTTATCTCCATTAGAACCAAGTTTGGTATCTTATGTTTGGAATTTCAACACTAAAAAAGCTAAGTTGGGAAATTACCATGAGTTCAAGGCTAGCTTGGGCTATATAGAGAGTTCTATAACAAGATAAAACACAGAGTGACAATCTATCTTTAAACAAGACATACAAATAGAAAATTGCCATATATTTCCTTCAATGGGTCTGCAGAGAAAGTAAACAGCTTTATAAATGATTTTATGTTTATACTTAAGTTGTTAAAAAATAATTGTCCATATTCTATAATTATATCATTCATAGTTTATTGTAATTTATTAATTTTAAGTAGGGCTTTATAAATACTTTCTGAGTAAAAGACAAGAGTCTATTTTGGTAGGTATGACTCAGACAACTGAAAGTTACTTAAGCCCCCTGAGCCCTAAATTTCTGTATGGGTTGTTACAAAAAATATATATATTGAGAGTGTTTGTTTCTGATGCCATAGGAACTACAGGTTTGGTTTCTTTATTCATATCTTGGAGAATATTAATTATTTCAAACCTCAAAGGCCAAATAATACTAATGAAATTGTAGTTATAGTATTTTCACTGAATTGAAATTCATAGATGCAGAAAATATGTGAATGTGAATTATGGCCCCTACCCATATGGCTAATACAGTTTCCAGAAGAGCAGAAAATACCCATAGAAAAATTTCTGATTGTCTCTATTCAACCCTGCATTTTTGTTGCTATTTTTTGATCAGTTAGAGTAGTTAATATGGATTTTATCTGTAGCTATATATAACCCTTTGCATTCTTGTATATTCCCTTACTGATATATGACATTATAGTAACCAGTTCTTTGTAAGCTTCCTGACTGCATGTCCTTACTGGTATGATGGATAATGAAATCACAAAGTAAACACCACTCCTGCTAATCTGTCAAACTATTCTTCAGCTCATTTTGTTACATGCTCTGCCATGGTGTTGAAAGGTGTCAAACTAGATAGTACATTAGATTAGAGTGTAAGGTTCTTAGTAAAGCTTTGTGAGATGCATTACATCTAAGAGTAATCAGTGTCTTTCTTAAACTTCCATGACCTGATGATAAAATGTCATTACCCAACTTAGAATTTTTTAAATTTTAGTTTTTTTAAAAAAGATCTTTCATATGTATATGTGTGTATATGTGCATATGATGTTTCTGTGTATGATCTGTGTATATGTGGTGCTTGTGAGTATGATGTGTATTTACATTTGTATGTCACTTCTGGTCCTTACATTCCACAGCCAACATGTGGATATATTTTATACCATGCTCAATTTTTTTTATAGACTTTAGGTTGGGAATTCAGATCCCTATGCTTATATGGTAAGAGTTTTATCCACTGAGCCATCATCTCTCCAGGCGCCTAATTTTAATTTCCTAACAACATTTTATTTAGGGGTTCTGAGGTTCTATTTCTATATTTATTTCTTCTCTACTCCTCTCTCTGTGTCTCTTCCCATTACCTTTATATATTTCTATATATAATAATAGACGTTAGGAAAGTAGTTCATTGTGACATACCCTGTATTGCACACAGTACTTTTGTTTTTCTGTCTTGCACATATGCCCCAAAAGCTTAGGGAGACTGGATGCTGTTGTGATTTTCATAATCACAATTTTGCATCATGTGTGACTTTTTGCTTTATCCTAGACACAGGAGAGTCCCAGTCCAGCATTGTATGGTCTCAAATTAAGGGACAAAGTATTTTTGTTATGCATAGTTATGCACAGCATGATTCAGTGACTACATTCTACATGTGAGAAAACAATAATTATGGACTAGATATTTGTAGATGGATAGTGAACATATTTTTGAAAGTGTGACAGCTCAAAATTTCATACTGACCTCCACTGAGTTGCCTTCTACATTTCTCATTTTACTGATAGTACTTTACTGAACTCACGTTACTTCTTTAAGGAAGCTTTCCAAGACAAGTTTAGTTTTTACTTTGCCAGTAGAAACCCTTATATCTAACAACTCTTATATCTATTGTCTTATCCACTTCTGCTTTAATAAAGTGCCATACACTGTTTGACTTATAAACCACCTGACTCTATTTCTTTATCACAGTTTTGAAAGCTGAGAATTCCAAGAATAAAATAGCAATTGAATAGTTTCTGGTAAGGGTACTTCTCCTGGAGCATACAAAGAATGTTTCCTGTTATCACATGTTATAAAAGCACAGGAACAACATGCCTCTTCAAGCCTTTTTCCTGAAGATCGTTCCAATCACAAGGTTCAGTCTTGAAGATCTACATGAAGTCTTGAAGTTCTTACTTTTCAAAGTCCCCAGTGTGTTAGGATTTTAATGTGTTGTCTTTGAGGACATGTGAACATTGATATTATAGCAAATACTTTTCAGAACTTCAAGTATAGCTAATCTCACAAAGCATTTAATATTTAGACTGATTGGTTTGTGTCTTGGCTTTGTAATTTTTCTTTTATGACCTATACTGAGCTTTATTCTCCACTACTAGAACTAATGATAACTAGTCACATACATGTCCATCAAATGTTTCTGAGCACAGATGATCACCTCAGAGTATGCTAGAAGAGCTCTATGAAGTGGTTGAACTATCTTTGTCTTCTAGATTTTCTAGCTTTCAACTTTCTTCTAAAGGAAGGTACTGAATTAATCCAATGCAATAGTAAAGTTTATCAATTTATAAGACTAACTCAGGAAATGCTTTCTAAAAATTCAGATTCCAGATGACACAGAACTCTCTACGATTTACTGGGTCAGAGGTGGGGACATAAAACCTGCACTTTTAGCAGGTGTGGAAACAATGTGACAGTATACCCTGCTGGAAAGTAAGCTGTATAGTATAGATTCCTAAGCCTATCCCAAGAAGGATGTAATCAGACTCTAAGCAGTGGGCAGAGATGGATTCTGAGATGTGTACATTTCCAAAAATTTCTAGGTGATTTTGAGATAACCAAACTCATTACCATTATTTGAAAGATGCTTTTATCTACTTTCTCATCTTTATTTCACTGACATCAGATTCAGTTTTACATCTGTAAATCCTGACACCTTC
This sequence comes from Mus minutoides, assembly GCA_902729485.2. Taxonomy (NCBI): domain Eukaryota; kingdom Metazoa; phylum Chordata; class Mammalia; order Rodentia; family Muridae; genus Mus; species Mus minutoides. The sequence continues at coordinate 504,811 of LR749577.1, forward strand.
TGCAAGGCCTCTGGTTATGTCCCATCACTGCTTTCTAAGTAGTGAGAATATGCCTGAAGCCACCCTGCCATTTTAGAAAAACAAATTCCCCTAGGAGACAAATATATTTTTAGTACTGTGTTTAGCTAAACTCTTAGTTTTAGCAACAAATCTGGCTAAAATTTATGAAAAATTACAGAATAGTGAAGCTATCAATGATTCCAGAAAAATTATTTTAATAGACTAAACTATCATATCTAGCTTGATCCATATGGAAACTAGTAGCAAGTATTTATATGGAAATACAAATACATGTGGACTGGTTATATGTCAAATACATGTGGACTGGTTATTTGTTAAGGGGGTATTAAACAAGAAAATGCATTGTGGGTTAGATAAGAAGAGCTAAGACCTGTCCTTCCATTTAGTTTATTCAAACATGAGCAGAGTTTAAAAGACATCACTTTTAGGAATTCTATTTTTCTACTTTGCTAGTTAAAGGGGGTTATTTAGTTGCTGTTTGGGCAATCTGACACATTTTTACAGAAACATGACTATTAGGTTTTTTGTTTTTTGTTTTCTGGTTGTTGTTGTTGTTCAGATAAAATACCACTTTTTTATAGTCAGCCTTTCAGATATTGCATGAAAAATGAAAAAAATAAATAAAATAGAAATGCACCATATGTTTTGTAGGGCCTTAGTTGTATCTCTGAGGCTACCTTAAAAAAACTGTTTACTTGATCTTCATAATCTCCCTATGATACCCTGCTTCAAAGATAAATAGGAAACACTGATTACATTGTTCTTAATTATAAGAACGGAAAAACAATCCCCATAATATGATGCTGAAGTATTAGGAGCATACTACAAATGTCCTTGTACCCACAGACTTCCAGAGAAACCAGGATTTCTAAAGGGAAAAATAAAAAACCTGTTATTCCATTCAGAAAGCCGAGAACAGATAATAGCCTGATGTTATCTGCTGGTCCAGGCCATATCAAACTCCTACATCCCTGACCAGAGGTAGCTAATAACCCACATGGCCACTATGCTGTCTGTATGACCAAAATCAGGCCTGAACCTTAGGCCCTTAAGGTAGTACATGTAGCATATCTCTAGGAACCCATCTTCTTGGAAGAACTGACACCCTGCATGGAGAGTCAATGTAATTACACTTCTTTGTGCAATGGGGATTGTGTTACACCAGGAAATTTTTTCCAAATTATACTGGGCTTAAATACATATGACTGTTATTAGATTATCCAAAGTCTGTTCCAAGTGAAGTCAATCTGTACCTCTTTGTGTAGAATCTGCAATTCTTATTTCTTTATAGATTTGCTTCCCTGTATGATAGCTGCAGGAATTCCTTCACCAAGCTTATAGATTAAACATGCCACAAGTTTGCCATTCAGCACATTTAGATTTACTGCCCACATGGACTTGGTTATCTATGTGGGATATTTGAGTGTCTTCACCAATGGAACTTATAGAATCTAGCAATGTTTGCATGTTCACCATAGCTCTACCATCAGCTAGGGTTAAGACATGAGAAAGTAGTTCAAGGTAAGATATAGTACTAAAGGTTATTCTGGTTTACAGAGTTGAGAATCATCATTGAGTTACCAGATACTTTGTTCTGGTGGTGAGATAATTGTATTATCTGAGAAAAAAAAGAGAAAAAACTTCACAAACCCATATTTATGTTTCATTAACTGAAATATATCCAGTGCTACCCAGTGGCAGGTGACTCTGAGCCCTTTCCTCAATTAATCCTCAATATAATGGCAATAGACACTGACTTGAACCAATCTCTCAGGACCAGGAACTAAGTAGAGTTATGCATGTTTCTTATTTATTCTTCCAAACAACTTTAAGTAAGTAAGTGATGACATAATTCTCTACATTTTTCAGACCAGGATACTGGTAGTCTTATAGACTGGGATCTGAGAGTTACAAAACCTACAGGAAACATGCAAAGCATGTTTTCTTTTAACTCTCACTGTAGTATGTTCCTCATGTAATGGTCTTTTTAGAGACAATTCTCTTACAATTTTAGGAATATGCAATAAAATATGCAATAAAAAAAGGAAGAAACACAGGAAGGAATAAAGGACAATGGTAGAAGAGAGGGAGACATTTATCTTATGGAAATAAAAATGTCAGGCAACCTTGAAGGTAACTCAGCTTTAATATTTTTATTAGAAGTTCCAATTTTCCAGAGAGACGTCTGATCCTCCCAGAGGGATGGCTGTCATCCAGATATAATTGAAGTACCATCGTCCTTTTTCTTTCTAAAAAGGAGTGATAAGAGAGGAGTTGAGTGCAAGTTCATTATTAGGTAGTGATGCTTGGCCTTAGAAATTTTGGTGTGCTTAATAAGTGGATTAAAGATCCAAGTTTTCTTTGGGGACTCTCTATAAATCATCTCCATATGTTCTGCTTTCATTGATACCCACATGAAAATATGATAAAGTATTGCCTTTCTGTGTAGCAAACAGTAAAACATGGAGCCAAGACTGTTAAGGTGAATTAGGGCTAAAGCCAAGAAGACTTGGTCCATTGGGTCCATACTTGAGGGTTTTTTGGACTTAGTATCCTTTTTCTTTATTTGCCATTTGAGTGATATTATTTGGGAGCCAACTTTAAGGTATGCCCTGAAGTTAGGAGCTGAAGTAGAGCACATATTTGCTTTAGATAGGACCACACATATCCTCTGTGCTCAGGTCATAGTGGTCATATTATCCTATTTAGCATGGTTCTGTGATAGACATTTCCATGTGGAACCTGACATCCAGGTCCCATAGTGTGCAATGTGATACAACAAATACCTTGACATATCTTTATTTGAAATCTGAATTATAGGCATACAGCTTTTCAAAAAGGTCATACATTCTGGGTCCATGTCAAATTCTACTTTTTATGATTCACTGGCCTGCATTCCAGAGCTTGCAGTAAGAAAATGCCCTCCTAATATACAAAGTTCCTGGCACCAATGATTACAAATCCCCTGTGGCTAAACAACAATTTCTTCTGTGAGGATGATAGCAGGCTGCCAGACCGAGATTTGCTTGCTTGGGTTAGGAAAGCTTTCCCAGCCCAAAGCCTCTTACCTTGTGAAAACCAGCAGTTTTATTTCTTAATGAGAAAATCAGGTGAGAAAACTGTGTCATATGAATGTTCCATCTTCAAAACAGGAGAAATAAACGATTAACTTATGTTGATTATGAATGTGGGTGTAATTTACTTCTAAAACTCACATTTTCTTGCCTCTGTGTCAGGAATAACTCTTATAATACTGTATTTCTTGACGATTTGTGAAACACCCTTGATTTCTTCTCAAGATGAATAAATCAAATGTTATAATAAGATATATGTTTATAAAATCATAAATCAAACACAAGAATTGGATTTCAGACTTTTGTCCATACTTTCTGCTTTTTTCATCGTATTGTATACCTTTGGCTTATCTAGGGCTCAAAATAACAGAACTTTGAATCTCAAGGAATTAGTTTAAGCTGAGATGCAATTTAAGCTACAGTACTTCAGGAATGAAGGCCTATGGGGAAACCTCCATTGAAAAGCAAGGAGGATAAGGAAAGATTGAAAATGAAGACTGGGCAGTCTTAGTTGACCCTATCAAGATTCAGGCTGAATGAGATGTCAGAGTTGCCTTCTTTTGGGTCCCACTGATGAGGACTTTCTAAGAAAGTCTTAGCACTTACTGAAGAATCTACTTACTTCTCTAGAATCTAACTAGCTTGGGAGCATGTGGCATTAAGTGAGAACAAAGGACTCTGCAGTTGAGGCAATTGCTAATTGTGGGACTGGCAGTTAGCTAAATATCTACTGACAACTTACAAAAGAGAAATGGGGTCCTTTCAATGAAGGTCTTAGTGGGTTTATCTATGACCACCATTTCATACTCTCACCACATGGTATTTAAAAAGAGCTGCCTCTTGTTTTCCAATGTTCTATTCAATACTACACATGGATATTACAATTGGATATCTATCTATCATCTATCTATCTATCTATCTATCTATCTATCTATCTATCTATCATCTATCTATCTATCATCTATCTATCATCTATCATCTATCTATCATCTATCATCTATCTATCATCTATCTATCATCTATCATCTATCTATCTATCATCTATCTATCTATCTATCTATCTATCTATCTATCTATCTATCTATCTATTATATCTATCATCTATTTATCAGTTTTCTATGAAATATCTATCATCTATTTATGTCTATTTAGCATCTGTTTATCCATATCTATTTAATCTATAGTTTACTATCTAATTATCTATTCTACGTCCTCTAACTATATGTCAGTTATCATAAATCTATCAGATATCATCTATCATGAATTATGTATATATCTGTTGTCACCATACATACATTACATATATTTTCTAGGACTAAGCATCTGTAATACAACAGACTGGCCTTTCCATCAACACTGTCTAGGTGTACTTTACACATGAGAAAACTCAGCTACTACTCTCTGCCCAACAGTAAAGTTCAGTGTTATAACAACTATAATAATCACACTAATATCCCTCATGTAATAAGAGGTATATCAAAGAACATATTTCTGCATAACATATTTGTGTTACAAACAAACCTCTGTCTCTCTCTGCTGTTTTTGACTTAATATAACTGTAGTACAGAGTGGATCTTAAATTTTGGTCCACTATTCATCCACATCAATATCATTGGATACTGGTTAGAGATGCAAACATTCTGCATTTACACAGATCCAAAATAAGAACCCCTGTAAGTGGGTTTTCTGATCTATGTTTTGAAATCTCCTGGGGGTTTCTGAAGCACCCCCTAAAGCTTGAAAGCTGTGGCAGTCATGGATAGGAATAAAAAGAGAGAATGTCTTCAGAGCTGTTCATTGATTTTCCTTCCAGTTCTCTCTCTCTCTCTCTCTCTCTCTCTCTCTCTCTCTCTCTCTCTCTCTCTCTCTCTCTCTCCTCTGTTCCTGGCCATAGGCTTCTATTTTCCAGCACTTCTGCGTTTCATGTGAGAAATAAAAAGTTCCTTGTTGCAGGATGCTGGAGTTGTTTTCTGACAGTCTACATGGAAGAGCATAGGCAGATTCACTTACTATTCAATACAATCTCAGGAAAATTTTTGATGCCCCAAAGAACCCTGAATTAAAATATGTTTCATTTAAAATGTCTTTTATCAAGTTAAAGTTCATATTGGTTTTGAGGTTTTTTTCATCTAAAAAACTGAAAGTAATGGTACCCACATTAAAGGGTTATTATGTATGTAAGTATAACATTAGGGGAGCTTGTTTAAAATTTACATGTATCTAATCAGTCATAATGCAAAGAACTGACTGTGAGATGCCCATTTCCAATTGATACATCCACAACACAACTCTTATTCCCAAGGTTCAGAAAACATCACCAATAAGGGGCAGAAAGACTATAAGGGTCAAAAGAAAAGAACATGTGCTGTTCTTCTATGTTTAGGTGTGTCTATGCATTACCCCAGTCATAACATAGTCACTCAAACAAGACCTGCACAATGGCTATACAAACTGACATTCCAACATAGTTGGGGAAAATCTCATAAGACTCCACACCACTAGATGAAGAGTCACAATGAATGGCTAGTAATAGAAAGAAAATCACTCTTCTCCAGGGATGATTCCTGTGATAGGTTATACAATCCCTAACACATGTACATATGAACAACCCTAAACAGACTCAGCAGGTTTTATATATATAAACAAGACCAGCTCTTGTTTTCTCCCTTTCTATTCAGTTATGTCAGCTTTGAAAATAGCTGTGCTTAAGAAGTAGTATCAAGGGAAGATAATGTTTTTACATTGACTAGAGTGTGAGACTTATTTATCCTTCTAGTTCCAACTAATAAAAAGCAGTTGTTGAAATATTTAACACTATTACCTGAATACTTTCCTCAGTGGTACTAGAAGTATTCTTGGTACTCAAGCACATGTATTGAAACTGAGTATTTTTATGTATGTGTATATATATATATATGTCCAAATATCATATACTACTGTGTCTCTATATTCACAGGTTCTTTCTTTGAAGAGACAACACACCACAGATAAGAAGAACACTCAGATATGGGAGTACAGAGGGCTAGGAATTTTAAAGAGGTGTGTAGCAGTGGGGGAGAGGTAACTGTGGGTAGACACTAGAAAGTCCCAGATGCCAGGGACTGAAGAGGTTCCCAAGACCCATGTCCCAGGGAAGACATTAGCGGAAATACCCAAAAAGGTGAGATAGAACCTCTAGAGAGCATATCCAGTGGATAGGCACAGCTACTGGTTGAGGGATGGGGCCATCCACCCACCTCAAAAACAATCATCCACAATTCCTCCTGTCAAAAGGAAATGCAGGGTCTGAAAGAAAGGTCATCTAGAGTCAGCCCCACCTAGGGATCCATCCCATCTGAAAACACCAAACCCAGGCATCATTGGTGATGTGAAGAAGCACTTGCTGAAAGGAACTTGGTATACCTGTCCCCTGAGAGTCTCTGGCAGAGACTGACCAATACAGATGTGGATGCAGGTAGCCAAACATCAGACTAAGCATGGGGACCCCAATGGAGGAATTAGAACAAGGACTGAAGGAGCTGAAAGGGTTTGCAACCCCATAGGAAGAACAACAGTATCAATCAACCAGAATCCCCAAAGCTCCCAGGGACTAAACTATCAACCAAACAGTACACATGGGGAGAAGCCATGGCTCCAGCTGGATATGTAGCAGAGGATTGTTTGGCATCAGTGGGAGGGGATCCCTTTGGTTCTGTGGAGGCAGAGGAATGTTAGGACGCTGAGGATAGAATGGGTAGGTGGGTGGGAGAGCACCTTCATAGAGGCAGGGGGAAGGGGGAGAGGATAGGGGAGGTAGAACTTTGTGGGCTAGAGCCAGAACTGGGATTAGGATTGCACTATAGCCTTTGTCTCTCACTGTAACCCCACTCAAAGAAATATGATCAACAAGCAAGACTTTTTGGTCTGGCTAACAGGGAAGAGTAATATTCAGATGATGATTTTTCTAAAGACTGAATCCCTGAAGTCACCCACCACCCACCTCCAACCCCACCCTACCTCCTGGCTTGCAGTTGGTTATCCTGAAGAGATTATTTCAGTATTCAGCAGCATTCAAAAAAGCTACAAAAAGGATATGTTATTAAAATACCCAGGGGTTATTTTACCTAAATCAAAGAATATGAGATTAGAGGGATGAATAAGTTTTTTCAGTAGTGAGATGCATTAATATCCTGGACAATCTAATTGTGCAAAAGGAAGAAGTCAGGATCTAAGGGCTTTCTAAAGACTGACATTGAGAACCTGGTTTATTTCCACAGGGCTTCCATCCATACAAGCCTTAGTTTCTATAATTCCAACTCCTATGAGAGCTAACATATATTTGTAAGTTATGCCCCCATATGAAAATTCTCTGTGGAATTATTCAATAATCTGATTCCCAGACACACCTGGAATTGTGAAGAAAACCATGGAGAGGAATCACAGACACTTGAATTTTTTAAGGTTCTTCATAAGATCACTGCAGTTAAGGTGGAAAGTTAGGCACTTTACCATTTTTTCTTTTGTATTTATTATATTCAAATCCTTTCATTCTGCTTCTTATTCTTCAATCATTTCTAAAAGCATATTTGAAGAACATAGTATTGAGAAATAATGAATTATCAAGATTGGTAAGATATTGCCTCTGTTGCTGTTTTATTCTTGTGAAATTGCAAAACTAAAGCAAATTTAGAGATTAGAAGCATCTATAAGTGAGCCAAGCATTCTGTGTTCAGAAGTCTGTCACAGTCTGAATGGGCTCCATGCTTGGGATGTCATAGAATGAAACAGTCTAGTCAACCTGAGTTCCTTTCTGAATGTTGTACTTGATGTAGGAACCATTTCCAAGATCATGCAGAAAGTAGGAGTCCTAAATCCTCAGTTTCCTCACTTGTAAGGCACAAGCTGCCATCACCATCTAGCAGCTGCCCATAGTCTTTGATATTAGTGTCGTATGTCTTAGCCAGGAAACACTGAATATATTATACATCCAATCTCTGAGACTTGCAAGAAAAGTTTCTACATCTAAAGAATTTAAGTGACTCAGTGAAGACTACCTGTCCATTGGGCCTAGCTACATCTGTGAAACTCCATTTGTAGTAACATATTGATTAATCTTTGAGTAATTAGAAGGGTGTGTGTGAAAATGGGACAAGAATATTGAAGGCATCCTGGAACTCTGCCAACTGTAATCTCTGAGGTCCTTAAGTTGGGAAAAGGGGTTGATCAAGTAGGTGGCTGGCAAGTGGTACAAGGAGCAGAAGCGATGTGAGTGAAGCATAGAATGGTTGACTTTAGGGAACATAAAAGTAGGGAGTTGATATCTGAGTCCATTTATGAACTGGAAGATGATTTCTCAGTCAACTTATTAAGAAGCTACTTGTACTAGGGCCTAAGCTGTTTTTTACTGCTTCAGAAGCCATCCACGCTCCTTTTCAATCCATTTGCTCTCCCTTCCCTCTAAACAACCAACTCTAAGCTGCTTTTCTTCACAGTAAGTTGATGTTTTAGAATTTCTTCACTGACTTTATAAAACTCAAATTTATTTTTGAGGTTCTTCACTGCAGTTAAAGTGACTTCGATTTTTATGTCAAGTGAACACACTGCATTGTGTGTATATCTACATCCTTTAGCCTCCCATAGATGGGCATTTGCAGTGTTTGCTATTTGGGCACAGTTAAATTATATAACAGAGTGTTAGGAGTAGTCATGTGTCATTTGCATTGGCATGATTTTATTTGCTGAAACATGAGAAATGCATTTTAACTTTTTACTTTTGTCTTAGTTTAAAATCTTTGATTTAAGGAAAACTTTCCAGAGTGTGGACAACATTTTGCAGTATAACATGAAAACTCTGAAGTCCCCATGCTCTCTGTTTAATGTCCTCACATATGAAGGGCAAGCAGTGGTACCTCATAGATTTGAATTTATACTTTTCTGAGAGCTGATCATATCATTTTTCTGTTATTTAGTTACTGGCCATTTTGTAAAGTCTCTTCAAATGACGTTCCTAAATAGAACGAAGTTGTTTTTCTTACTATTAAGCTGTGAATATTCTTTCACCTCATTCTGAACACAAATCCTTTACCAGATCTATGTGTTTATACTACATGATTTCATTTGTTTATTTTAGTTTAAAGAACAAAATTAAATTATCATTGTGTTTTTACTTATGTTTATATGCATATATGTGTGTGTTTGCCTGTGCATATGGTATGGAAAACAGGATGATGTCTTCTATACTTTATTTTTTAAGGCAAAGTTTTTCATTGAGCCCAGAGCAGCTGTGCGCTGATATCCCCTGAGTGTCTGTCTCTGATCTCTAAGTACTAGAGTTATAGATATGTGCCATCATGGTCTGTTTTTATTTAGATGCTAGAGATTGAACTTAGGTTCTCACACTTGTGAAGCACTTTTCCTAATGAGCCATTTTCTCAACCTATATGATTTCTATTTTTCTTGACGGCTCTATGCCCCAATGTGGGGGGATTCCAGGGCCAGGAAGCAGAAGTGGTGGGTTGGTGAACAGGGAGAGAGGGGGAGGTGACAGGGGGAGAGTTTTTTTTCAGAAAGGAAACCAGGAATGGGGATAACATTTGAAATCTAAATAACGAAAATATACAATAAAAAATTTTAAAAAGAAACTTTATATACCCAAGAAGGCTTTGATAATGTTAAGATCAAAGTAACTCTCTTCCAGAAGTTCTACTACTTTGAGTTTCATATTTAATTCAATAATCCACTATGAAGGCTTCATGTTTTGTTTTGTATAGTGGAATTGATGTTAATTATTTTCTGAGGTTTGCTGAAAAGATTTTCATTCCTAGGATTGTGGCTTTCAGGGTACAAAATCCATAACCAATTCAGTAGGAACAGAAGCAGGGAAACATGCTGGTTCAGATGTTCTCTCTTCTCTGCACCTCAAAGAAGAATAAAACAACTGAATCCTTCCTTTACAGAATTGATGAGCCGGGAAAATATACATTTCATTTTTTAAAGGAGTGCTATCTATGGGTCACAGGGCAGTGCTATGGAGGATTTGAAGACCCAGGACATATGTAAGAATTGGTATGTACAAAAGAATAAGTCTAAGGTGAAGACAGTCATATATACAGTGGTGGGACATTGCCTACAGAAGGAACAGTGTGAGTGAAAGCTAGAGGGCAGGATGTTTCAGGCACACACACAGGTCAGTGGGTCAGGAAAGATAGTTCAGACACACACTTAGCTCAGTTGGTCTGGCACTTTGGCTAAAGCAGAGCGGAGTAGTGACATCACACAGTCTCAGCTCTAATCTTCAAGGTAATAAGAGATAGTTAATTCTGGATCCAATTCAAGCAACCCAGACTGAGGATAACAAATTTAGGTTAACGTCAATTTGGTGTTTTACCATAGAAACAGTTTCAAGGAATTGTGTAGATTTACAGAGTAAAGGCAGTCATAAATCAAGACATTTAAAATGAATTGGTCAGTATACTAGAGATGTAGTTTTTAGTTAGGGTTTCTATTGCTACAATGAAATAACATGGCAAAAACATGAAAGGAATTATTTGGCTTACACTTCCACATCATTGTCCATCATTAAAGGAAGTCAGACAGGAATTCAAACAGAACAGAAACTTGGAGACAGGAGATGATACAGTGGCCATGAAAGGATGTCTTGCTAGTTTGCTCCCCATAGATCACTCAGCCTGATTTCTTACAGAATTCAGGATTACCATCCCAGGAGTAGTACCAATCACAATGGATTGGATCCTCTATAAGAAATGACTTAATATAAATGGCCTACAGGCCATTCTCTCACATAACTTTAGCTTGTGTCAAGTTGTTGTAAAACTAACCAGCACAGGTGGCTATAACAAGATAGAGTAAGCTTTCCTATAGGCCTAAGGTGTTATCTGATGACATTCTTAGTTTTGGGGTTGATGGAAGCTAGTAGTCTGCTACGCTAATAAATTTTATTAACTTAATTTTTTAACTGTTAGTTAAAACAGGACATTAGTTTGGACACAGAGGTAGGCAAGGAATGGCTAGTTGAGGGGGTGCTAAGGGTAGTCCAAATAAGATCATTTGACTCTGGGCATTTAGTCTCTCCACAGTCCTGCAGCTATAACCAGGCCATATGTCTCTGTAGACATAACTTCTATCCAGGAGTTTACATTGCTGTTCTGGGATTTAAAGCTGCAGTGCAAAATCTGTCCCAAGTACAATTTCAGGCACTTTGATAGACACTTAGAGTTTGACAGGTCTAATGTTAGATTCAGCTCATATATTAGAGAGACATATATCTGTAACAATAATAACTAATGAAAAAATAAGTCATCAGTCTGAGAGGGAATGGAAGGGGACATAGGAAGAGTGGGAGGAGGAAGAGAGAAGGGTGGAGAAAATCATACCTATGTATGAGATTCTCAAATATTTAAATTAGAAACCTTAGTAATTATTAAAAGGCTAAAATTTACAATAAATAAAGCTACACTCAAGGTGGAGAACACTATATAAAATGCTCTCTGCCAATGAAATCAGGAATCTTTCCTTAAACAAACTTTGGTGGGGCAAGTGGAATTTCACTTAAAGAGCTCTTTCCAAGGTATCAGAGGAAACAACAATATGACCTGTACTCACAAATCTTGCTTGTCTCCCTTCTAATTTCTAGAGAAAATGCATTTGTACAAACCCATATGGGTAAAGGTAGAAATGAAAATTTCCTAATCTCAAGTAGGTCAACTTAACCTCCACATCTAGAGATCTTCATCTCAGCATAAGCACTGGCCCATGTTTGAAGCTACTACCTCATTTCTCTTTTTACTGCTTATCCTGTGTAAATCTGCCCCAGATCTTGTAGGAGGAAAAATCCATAGGCTGTATATATAGCTTAGTAGGTAAAAACACTTTTGACCAAAACTATGACCTGAGTTCCATATCAGGAACATGTAACATTGAAGAAAAGTCCTACAAATTGTACTCTGATCTCCAAAAATGTACCTTGGTATGTATGTATATGTATGTATGTATATATATATATATATATATATATATATATATATATATATATATATATATATATATATATATACTTTCTCTCTCTCTCTCTCTCTCTCTCTCTCTCTCTCTCTCTCTCTCACACACACACACACACACACACACACACACACACACACACAAACCACACAAATAAATCAATATAAAATTCTACTTGAAGGGGAAAGACACATGGCATTATCCCAGCCCCTAAATTTCACATGTATTTCTTGGGAAACTTTAGGCCACTTCTACCAGGTAAGCAGATCAAACATCATCAGAGGATGTCTTTGTGCTCAGATATGAGCAAGTACAGAGACTTACAGTCAGATATTACTCAAAGAATGAGAGACCTTGGAACACTCAACTCTAAAAGGGATGTTTCTATCAAATCCCTCTCCTCGGGGCTCAGGGATACACCACTCCAGCTCCATAGAAGAGGGAGTAAAATGGGGAAAAGACCAGAGGGGCTGGAGGATATCAAGAAACCAAGGCTTTAAACCAACAAGAAAACATAGGAACTCACAGAGACTGAGGGAGCACCTCAGAGACTGGGACTGCACTATATGGGGTCCTAGGGCTTAAAAAAGTGGACACATGCCTCTCCCACATCCCAAACCCAGAAGCAGCCATCGATTGATAACCATTTGTAATTGAAACTTTAGTTTCTTTCAAGGGAGTCTCAATGGGGAAAGAAATTACGAATAAGGCTAGGCTACAAGTACAGCAGAAGATGGACAACAGAAAATGAACTCAACAGCATCTTTGGGAGATTCCTTGTCTCATAATGTCATGTCAGGGATTATCCTTTTTTTCAATGTTTATTTTTATTTTACCTTATTTTTTCTTCTCTCTCTTATTTTAACTGTACATGCCCTTTATATTATGACTTCTTCTTTGGTATTCTTATGGAATCCCAAAGTGTATAAATGAGTGGATGTCTGTTTCTTTTATCTTTTTTGATGTCTTTTCCTTCTATTTTTTGTTTTGTTTTGTTTTGTTTTGTTTGTTTGTTTGTATGTTTGGTTAGTTGGTTGGGTTTTGTTGTTTTGTTTTTGTTTTGTTTGTACTATTTCAGTGTGTCACTTTTTAATTTTTTATATTATATTATATTTTAAAATTGTCCCTTAGAATACTCTATGTTTTCTAATGAGAGGCAAAAAGTGGGTGGGTCTGAATGGAAAGGAATAGAGTAGGAACTAAGATGAGTAAAGGGAGGTGAAACTACAATTAGGATATATAATGTGAGAAAAAAATCCATTTTCAATAAAAGGAAAAGATAGATACAGAAAAATATAGATCACTCTGTGTTCCCATAAATACCTTGTCCTCCTCAAGTAATTCAGAGTGAAGAACTCAGTTCTACTCAAAGACAAGATTTTGATGGGAAATTTTATACTTCCAGAGGCTTCAGCAATTACTTGTGGTTTTCTAAGTTGGCTCTCCTTATCAACTGCCTCAGTGGTGCAATATCTTGAATTCTGATTATAAGGGAGAAGAAGCCTTAGGGGAAACTGAATAGGTGTTGGGAATTTCAAGTAACTTATCACCACTGGGGACAGGATGTTCTGCGAATGACAGTCTCTCTATTTTCACCTGGCAGAAACGTGGGAACCTGCATACTATATCCCCAAGTCATGAATATGATGAATAGCCCTGAGCTCACCAGGCAGTTACCTCCTCAAAATACTTTGGGTTGAGAAGATATTTTCTAAACAGAAAGCCCTAGTGTCAATTCAGAGTGCATTTAAGCATATTGGAATCTTTAAGTATGAAATGTATTTGTTTCAATTGGTTCTATCATTTTCATTTGAATCCAAGCACATTCTACAGAAGAGTCCGTGGTGATGTGAAGAGATCTTGTTGCATTCAGACTATGATTCCTAGGAAGCAGACACTGAGGAAGAGTCAGTTGAGTTGGGAGTCCCATAGCCAAGTGGCATAAGCAAGGTGTGTTTTTCTCACAGCTCTACAACTTGGAATTCTGAGACCAAAAATCCAACATGGCAAGATTCTGCAGATTTCCTGCTGGAAATTTACTGTCAGAATGAAAAGGGAAGACATAGAAGGGGTAGAGGCTAGGAAGTGACCTCACTGCAGATTACCTCAGATGACCCTACAGAGGGTGCTAATGCTGGGCAAGGGCTTTTAGATTTGTTTCAATTTGAGATGTTTGCATAATCACATCTGCCACGCACTGAATGTGGAATTCTGTAAACCGCCTGAGGCTTATGCTATCTGGGTTCCTGAGGAGGTGGCCAGAGCTGTATAGGAGTGAATGGTCAAGAGAAATAATGGAGGCCAAGACAAAAATTCTCTGACCAAGGCCCCTAGGTTTATTGCTTAGAGTCTTAGGTTATAGCAGGGATTCCCATCCACCCTGCCATCCCATTCCCGGGGCTCCCCGGCTCCATCTTGGAGACCACGTGGAGCCACCGTCTTCTTCCTGGAACATCTGGGCAGCTCTGGGCAGGCCAGCAGCAGACCCTTGGAGGGAGGCGTCAGTAGGAGCCAGCCTAGCTGGAGGGTCACGCTGTATGTGGCTTCCTGTGGCACACCTTCAGGGGCATCAGGTCTGAACTCCCAGCCTGGAGCCAGCATGGGGGAGGGGAACCACAACTGAAGATAGGCTGAGAATTATCTATTATTCTCTCTTTGATCATCCCATATACTTTTAGGATCATTTCTACACAGCTTGAATTAGTCCCTGAAAAGGGGCAATGCATCTTCCACTCTTGCTCTAAAAGATGGTTTTGTGACTCATTACTGACATGGAGGAACAGAGAGAATATTTCTAAAGTCAGTTCATGCATAAGGTGCCCAATATTTCCCAGTCTGGAGTGAAAATGAACCACTTGTCCATATGTTTTTTTTTTTTTTTTTTTTTTTTTTGTTGTATTTTTTTCTCAGCTCTTTGATCTCATCTAGAGATTTTTTTCCTCTGGAAAATATTTTCCATATCTTAACTTTCACATTTAGCTAAGAGTAACTCTTCAGCCTCTATTTAGCACTCTTAATCTCATAGAATTCTAGCTTCCCATTATAATTTTTCGCAGCACATGTTTCTGCATACTTTGAACCTCACCACAAAGGTAGTTACAGGGTAGGTAAGAGTCTCTCTGTGGAGATGTTAGTCCTAATGAAGCTAAGGAATGAAGTTTTCTTA
Source organism: Mus minutoides (assembly GCA_902729485.2). Taxonomy (NCBI): domain Eukaryota; kingdom Metazoa; phylum Chordata; class Mammalia; order Rodentia; family Muridae; genus Mus; species Mus minutoides. The sequence continues at coordinate 520,069 of LR749577.1, forward strand.
TTCTGCAGCACACTACAATCATTTATCACAGTTATTGCCAAAGAGTTCAAATGTTTTCTGAATGTGTTTATGGATGAGAGAGAGAGTGAGTGAGTGAGTGAGTGAGTGAGTGAGTGAGTGAGTGATGTTAATAAGAAGAATGGATGAATCTGGCATGTGAGGTAATTTAGTTTCTGTAGTCTAGAATCCATGTTGGCTTTATCTACAACTAACATGACCAATCTTTAATAGCTCATTTTAAAAGCTAGTTGCTTAGATTACATTGTCATATTTCCCTCAGATCCTCACTCTGGGGAAAAAAATTTGGGGTCACTGTTCTTTGAATACATTAACAGTAATTTGTAATCATGAAAACAACAGATATTTTAATTTGTTCTTCACAGTTCCTGACAACCTGCAAGGCATTTCTCATAGGAAGAGACACTCATTTATTTGTGTATTTGCAAATAACTGCCCTTTAAGATGAAAAGTTTCCCTCTTTGAGTGAGATGTTTTTGATCTTCACTGAATCCATAGCTAAATCAATCTATAATCTAACATTCTCTTTATATTTCAAAATGAAAATAAAAATAATTTTGACAGTTATTAATATTGTACAAGTAGGTTATATCATTAATGACCCTAGAAAATATTACAGTTTATCTGATGTTATTTTAGTAAGTCTAAAACATCTTCACAGTCTTTTCCGAATGTTGTTTTCTACAATATTATCAATTACCAGGTTCAAAGCTCCTTTACTTTGTTTATTCTAAGAGAACTTGTAATTTAATTGGGTAAAACTCTAATTTAGAAACATATCAGTAAATACTAAAGGGATACTGTGGACAAACCACTGGCTGGGTCGAAAATGTTTGTGTGTACATGAGTCAATTTATCTGATACTCAAGATGTCCCTGTGACATAAAAAATTAGCATTTCTTCTGTTTCTTTTTTTAGATTAAAGAACAAAAGAATTAATTAAGTTAAGGAACTTACTTGATACAAAGAAATTAATTATTACAAAATGATTGATTTCCATCTTACAAATTATTTTCATTTTCTATGGGAATAACAATGCTTTGAGTAATCTTTTCCTATCACTTTAATTTATATTTCCAGTCTTTATATAAAGACTGGAAAAAAGAAAAAAAACACTGATGGTTAATTCATAGGATATGTCAGGTTTCTCTTTTTCTGAGAAGAAACCAATTAAAAGTATCTGGGGTATAAAATAGTTCATATATGAACTTTATTCAAGACAACTGGGAAGAGCTTTGACTAAGCAGTGAAAATCTGTAAACTTGTGTTCCAGAGGTATTTTCAAAAGAGGGGCTGAACATGTTTTCTTTTTTTTTTCCTTACAAATGACTATCCCTTAGTAACAAAGGACACAGAAAGCATGACTGTACATGTTGGACATTGATAGCTGCCCCTGGATAGAAGTTTGGGAGGTTCAAATTCTATATGAGTACCTTACATATAGATATTTTACTTTTATTGTTAGATTATCTTCTTTCTCCATATTCATATTCTTTAAGAATATGAGGCACTTCTTTGCTGTTGCATTTATATATATTGAACAGTTATTTTTGTTTCCTGAGGTTCCTACCACCTATCATGGTATCAGAACTGCATATATGATATGTTTTAAAAATGGAAAACAGAGATACTTGTAGCTAAGGAATCTGTGGAATAAAATTATCTGAGTTCTAAATTTTGAGTCAATTATTTTTTTGTTCAAACAACAATGTTTCAGGAAGAACTAAGACTTACCACAGAATGTAATACACACAGAATGTTTTACACACACACACACACACACACACACACACACACACACACACACTTTGAAATCATTGATACCTATTAAGATGGTTGGATCCAACTCCAGAATCAGATACTTTAATAATCTTCTTAATTGACAAATATGTGAGTGATTGCTACACACAGGCAATCTGTCAGTGTTCTTGGGAAAGATAACCTTATAATCACTCAGAGACTAGGATTTATTCTGCTTCGATTAAACATGGTATGTTAAGTAACACAAAAGAAGTACTGCTAGTTACAGAAAAGTCATTCTTCATTTCTTAAATCTATTGATACTGCATGAATGATGAAGTTCACATGACATTTTTATATACATAGCTATGACCCATATATCTACAAATCCCCTGGTCTCTATACACTGAGAAACATGGGCTAATGTATTTGCTGAACAAATTTTACAATTAAGAACTATTCAGCAATAAGATTTATTGCTGGTGAACTTAGAGAAGAGCAGGAGAAGGATAACTGTTCTTCACCAATTTTCCTGCTAAGGCAAACCTATTACACCCACTATCATAGGCTTGCTGTGAGCTTTCTCTCTCCTATGTGAGTTCAAATTCTCACTTTTTCACTAATTGCAATTATTTTGGAAGAACTTAATCAATATCAGACTGAAAACCTCTGATTTATGCCATATATATTATGATGTTTTTCTTTTTCCTGAGTAAGCAATGAGAATAATGAAATGTACCTGGTAAATAGTATTTTCAAGACCTTTAAAAGGGTTTTATTAGTTAGTTGCCACATATTTTTTAAACTCATTAAGAAGATGACTATAGAAGTAGAATTTCTACCCACCAACCTCAGAAACAAACATGTCAAGTTTTGTCTTGAGGTGGGCTGCCCTAACAAATTATGTGACTAGAAGAGACCAGAGCAAAAGAACTGCCTAAGAGTAAAGATATTGTGCCCATGAGAACAGGTTGGTGAATCATTTCTAACAATGATAATTATTGTTTATACTATGATGTAAAAGTGCTTGCAATGGGTGAGAGACAAAACAAGTTTAGCCATGGGAAGTTCAGATATGGGAGACATAGCCATGATGAGAAAATTCATTCAGGAACTTCAGCTGCCTGCCCCTCAACTTTCCAAGTAGGTATTTTGCTGAATGTTCTGAAAACCCCAGGATAAGTTGCTTATAAAAAGCCAGAATAGGAATTAGCCTTGGATAAAAACAGTTAGAAAGAAGATAGCTAACAGTGAATTCCTGAAATCTAACTCAAGAGACTAAGGCAAGAAGATTCAGAGTTCATGAGTTCCTGGGCAACTTTGTAAGATGACTTCTCAAAAATAGGAAAGAATGCTGTGTATTTATCTCATTTATAGTAGTATATGTGAGGTTCTAGTCTCAATTTTTTTTTTTTATCAAATACAGGGTAGAGAAGGAAGGAGAGGAAAAGGATGGAGTTATGGAGGGAGAAAGGGAGGGAGAGTAGCAGACAGTTTGTTCTTTTTTTTATCAGATATTATCTTCATTTACATTTCAAATGCTATCCCGAAAGTCCCCTATACACTCACCCTGCCCTGCTCCCCAACCTACCTACTCCCACTTCCTGGCCCTGGCATTCCCCTGTACTGGGGCAGATAATCTTCACAAGATGAAGGGCCTCTCCTGCAATTGATGGCTGACTAGGCCATCCTTTGCTACATATGCAACTAGAGACACAAACTCCTGTGGGGGGCCGGTACTGGATACTTCATATTGTTGTTCCTTCTATAGGGTTGCAGACCCCTTTAGCACCTTGGGTACTTTCTCTAACTCCTTCACTGGGGGCTCTGTGTTCCATCCAACAAATGACTGTGAGCATCCACTTCTGTATTTGCCAGGCACTAGCATAGACTCACAAAAGATAGCTGTATCAGGGTCCTGTCAGCAAAATGTTGCTGGCATATACAATAGAGTCTGGGTTTGGTGGTTATTTATGGGATGGATCCCTGAGTGTGACAGTCTCTGGATGGTCCTTCCTTCCATCTCAGCTCCAAACTTTGTCTCTGCAACTCCTTCTATGGGTATTTTGTTCCCCATTCTAAGAAGGAACAAAGTATCCACACTTTGGTCTTCGTTCTTCTTGAGTTTCATGTTTTGAAAATTGTATCTTGGGTATTCTAAGTTTCTGGGCTAAGAGCTGCTTATCTGTGAGGACATATCCTGTGTGTTCTTTTATGATTGGGTTACCTCACTCAGGATGGTATCCTCCAGATATATCCATTTGCCTACAAATTTCATAAATTCATTGTTTTTAATTGCTGAGTTGTACTCCATTGTATTAATGTACCACATTTTCTGTATCCATTCCTCTGTTGAGGGATATCTGGGTTCTTTCCAGCTTCTGGCTATTATAAATAAGGCTGCTATGAACAAAGTGGAGCATGTGTCCATATTACAAGTTGGAATATCTTCTGTGTATATGCCCAGGATAGGTATTGCTGGATATTCCAGTAGTACTATGTCCAATTTTCTGAGGAATTGTCAGACAAATTTGCAGAGAGATTGTACCAGCTTCAATCCCACCAGCAATGGAGGTGTGTTCTTCTTTCTCCACATCCTTACAAATATCTGCTGTTACCTGAATTTTTAATCTTATCCATTATGACTGATGTGAGGTGAATTTCATGGTTGTTTTGATTTGCATTTTCCTGATGTTTAAGAACTTTGAACATTTTTTCGGGTGTTTTTCAGCCATTCTGTATTCTTCAGCTGAGAATTATTTGTTTACCTCTGTACCTCTTTTTTGAATCCAGTTATTTGATTTTCTGGAATTCAGCTTCTTGAGTTCTTTGTATATATTGGATATTAGTTCCCTATTGGATTTTGGATTGGTAAAGATCTTTTCCCGATCCTCCTGAGCCCAGTGGAGGCCTCTAGGGCCCTCTTGTGCTCTCTCCACACCCCAGGACATTAGGAACACCTCCGGGTTACAGGTGAGTGGTGTGCAGCGTGGGCTTTGGAATCCACGGAGAGTCTGGTTTCAGCAGTAGCAGGAACAGAGGAACTCTGCCCAACCAGAGGTTGGGACCTGTTCCAGCCAGGACCACCCCCAGCATCTTCCCTCTGAGCCCAGCGGAGGCGGCTAGGGCCGTTTGTGCACTCTCCACACCCCAGGATTGTAGGGAGCGGCAGTTGCTCAGGAATGGCAGCTGCTCAGGAATGGCAGTTGGTCAGGAATGGCAGTTGGTCAGGAATGGCAGTTGCTCAGGAACGGCAGTTGCTCAGGAAAACCCGGGATCCCTCTTCAGGCCCTCCTCAGGCAATAGCCCCTCCCAAACAGGCAATATGCTAACGAGGTGTGGCTTGTGACACCAATGAATAGGCAATATGCTAATGGGTGTGGCTTGGTACACCAATCCACAACCACTACAACACCCTCCCCCCTTCCCTGGGAGAGTATAAAAGCAGCAGCTCTGCTGCTGTTCTGGGTCCTGGGAATCTACTATCAAGGTGCTCCAGAATAAAGCTGAATGAGAAGATCCCGGTGGTGGTGTGTCTTTCTTGCTGGTAAAGGGAGTCTGCCAGCAAATGGTGCTAAAATCTGGGAACCAAAGATGATCTGAACTCTTCAGAAGCTGAAGAAGATCTTCATGGGAACTGAACTCTTCAGGAACTGAAGATTATCTTCGTGGGATCAGAACTCATCAGCTACGGAGTGGCGGTACCTGTAAACTTCCCGGAATATTTTAAAGAGGTTATGCTTCCCTATATTGTTGACAGCAAAAGGGAGGCTAGAACCTATTCTTAAATATTAAGGGGGAACAAGAAAAAGGGATTTACCCCTCTCTCAAGGAATTGCAGCTTTCCAACCTCGACTCCTCTTTGGAAGAAGAGGTGGATGAGGAGGCTGTTAAAAATGAGGGAGTGATACCACCTAGATGATAAAGGGTATCAGCTCAAAAATAAAGCAAGAAAGGTCAGAAGAAGATAAACCTCAATAAAGTTCCCAGGTAAATGGGACAAGAGAAAGTGCTCGGGTAAGAGACAATAAAGAAAAGGAGTGCAGTTAGAAAAGGAGTAAGTAATCATGGGCGCTTCTCATTCGCACCCAATTTTTTTGGCTCTTCAGGAGCTGCTTATATCAAAAATTTTAAAAATCAAACAATCCACCCTTGAGAGGTTTTTGAAGGAGTGTGATACCGTGGCCCCTTGGTTTGTGGTATCGGGGAGTCTTACTGTTCCCTGCTGGGACAAACTTGGCAGAGACCTAGATTTTGCCTGGAATCAGGGCACATTGAAAGCAGGTGTGAAACTAGTGTGGATGCTATGGTTTTTCTTAGGAGTTTTGGAACCAATAAATCTTTGCAAATGCCATCCACAGTCATGGAAAAGGAATGTTTTGTTTAATGTATCTTTGAAGGGTAGCTTTTGTTCTCCTATAAAAAAGAGCCCATGCGGGATGCATAAGATGGTTTCTTTGGTATCAGGATGGAGTCCTGTGGCTTATTCCAAATATGGGCATCCCACAAGTAAAGCAGCACATCCTTAACCTAGGTGGACAGCTTGATGCAGAGCTGAAAGAGAGTGGCTGTTCACCTGGACAGGATGTTAAGATTAATATCTATAGCTTTTTGAGATTATTTAGGAGCCAAAGTAGGAACAAAACAGATAGTGCCACAAGAGGTAGAGTTTAGGAAGGATAATTTGAGGACTTTAAATGATTTCCAAAGATTATTAGGTGACATTAATTGGGTTCGATGTTACCTAAAGATGCCAAATTATGAATTAAAACCNGTTATTCAAGCCCTGATGGCCATAGATGAGGGCATTTCGCCTGAGTTCTTGTTGGCCTCTCTTAAAAGTCTGTAATGATTTCCTAGCAGACTGATTTGCAGATACTTCCTCGGTTTAGGGACAGTCCTAATGACTTCCACTATACCACCTCAAAGGATGACGGAGTAAGGAAACTTACAGCCAAGTCCACCAGCAACGTGCTAGTGGCATCTCCTCCTACTCCAGATCTCTGCAGAGACAGACTGGTGGTCATGACTGATGATAACCCAATTTCCTATCAGTCACTTGTCAAAGGCTGCTCCCCCAGGTCAGGGTGTTCGCTGACCAGATTTGTAGGACTTCATATTTAATTAATAAAGAGGGGGGAGATGTAGGGAGCGGCAGTTGCTCAGGAATGGCAGTTGCTTCGGAACGGCAGTTGCTCAGGAAGGGCAGTTGCTCGGGGAAAACCCGGGCTCCCTCTTCAGGCCCTCCTCAGGCAATAGCCCCTCCCAAACAGGCAATATGCTAATGAGGTGTGGCTTGTGACACCAATGAATAGGCAATATGCTAATGGATGTGGCTTGGTGCACCAATCCACAACCACTATGACACCATCCCCACTTCCCTGGGAGAGTATAAAAGCAGCAGCTCTGCTGCTGTTCTGGGTCCTGGGAATCTACTATCAAGGTGCTCCAGAATAAAGCTGAATGAGAAGATCCCGGTGGTGGCATGACTTTCTTGCTGGTTGAGGGAGGCGCGGCGCACAGGACATTACAATCACATCTGGATAAGGGGACCTTGGGATCACCTCGGGATTACAGAAGAGAGGCAGCTTGCTGAGAGAGTTCTGACCCTAGAACTCAGAAAATAGATCAGAGCTCCAGTCTGCTAGACACCGGAATTGCATGAGAAGAGATTGCCTTCAGAGAGTGCTCTGATCACTGGATCTCTAGGGGGCATTGGTCTACCAGAAGTGCTGTCAAAGGCTAACAGAACCACAGGAGGATCAAGCTCAAACCAGTGACTGCTTGGACATTAACATCAGAAATCTCCAGATGGCGAAAAGCAAACGGAAGAATCTCACTAACGGAAACTAAGAACAATGGGCATCATCAGAACCCAGTATGCCTACTGCAATGAGTCCTGGATACCCCAACATGCCTGAAAAGCAAGACACAGATTTTAAATCATATCTCATCATGATGGTAGAATATTATAAGAAGGACGTTAATAATACACTTAAAGAAATGCAGGAGAAGAATGCTACACAGGCAGAAGCCCTTAAAGATGAAAAAAAAAATTCTTCAAGGAAGTACAGGCGAACACTGCTAAACAGGAAGAAGCCATTAAGGAGGAAATACAAAAATCCCTGAAGGAATCACAAGAGAACACTGCTAAACAAGTAGAAGCCCTTAAAGAGCTACAGGCAAACACTGCTAAACAGGTAGAAGAAATGCAAAAATCCCTTAAAGAACTACAGGAAAACACATCCAAACAGGTGACAGAATTGAAGAAAACCATTCAAGATCTAAAAATGGAAGGAGAAACACTGAAGAAAACCAAAAGAGAGACAACACTGGATATAGAAACCCTAAGAAAGAAATCAGGAACCATAGATGTGAGCATCAGCAACAGAATACAAGAGATGGAAGAGAGAATCTCAGGTGCAGAAGATTCCATAGAGATCATGGACACAACAATCAAAGAAAACGCAAAAATGCAAAAAGATCCTAACTCAAAACATCCAAGAAATCCAGGACAAAATGAGAAGACCAAACCTATGGATAATAGGAGTAGATGAGAATGAAGATTCTCAACTTAAAGGGCCAGCAAATATCTTCAACAAAATTGTAGAAGAAAACTTCCCATACCTAAAGAAAGAGATGCCCATGAACATACAAGAAGCCTACAAAACTCCAAACAGACTAGATCAGAAAAGAAATTCCTCCCGACATATAATAATCAGAACAACAAATGCACTAAATAAAGACAGAATATTGAAAGCAGTAAGGAAAAAAGGTCAAGTAACATATAAAGGCAAGCCTATTAGAATCACTCCAGATTTCTCACCAGAGACTAGGAAAGCCAGAAGATCCTGGACAGATGTTATACAGACAGTAAGAGAACACAAATGCCAGCCCAGGCTACTATACCCAGCAAAACTGTCAATTACCATAGATGGAGAAACCAAAGTTTTCCATGACAAAACTAAATTCACACAATATCTTTCCACGAATCCAGCCCTTCAAAGGATAGTAACGGGAAAACACCAACTGAAAGAAGGAAACTACACCCTAGAAAAAATAAGAAAGTAATCTTTTAACAAAACTAAAGGAAGACAGCCACAAGAACAGACTCCCATCTTTAACATCAAAAATGACAGGAAATAACACTAATTTTTCTTTGATTTCTCTTAACATCAATGGACTCAATTCCCCAATAAAAAGGCACAGACTACATGACTGGCTACACAAACAAGACTCAACATTTTGCTGCTTACAAGAAACCCACCACAGAGACAAAAACAGACACTACCTCAGAGTAAAATGCTGGAAAACAATTTTCCAAGCAAATGGCTTGAAGAAACAAGCAGGAATAGCCATTCTAATACCGAATAAAATTGACTTCCAACCCTAAGTTATCAAAAAAGACAAGGAGGGGCACTTCATAATCATCAAAGGCAAAATCCACCAAAATGAACTCTCAATTTTAAATATCTATTCTCCAAATGTAAGGGCAACCACATTCATTAAAGAAACTTTAGTAAAGCTCAAAGCACACATTGCACCTCACACAATAAAAGTGGGAGACTTCAACACCCCACTCTCACCAATGGACAGATCCTGGAAATAGAAACTAAACAGAGACACATGGACACTAACAGATGTTATGGAACAAATGGATTTAACAGATATCTATAGAACTTTTTATCCTAAAACAAAAGGATATACATTCTTCTCAGCACCTCATGGTACCTTCTCCAAAATTGACCATATAATTGGTCACAAAACATGCCTTAACAGATACAAAAAGATTGAAATTATCCCATGCATCCTAACAGATCACCATGGACTAAGGCTGATCTTCAATAACAGGAGAAATAATAGAAAGCCAATATTCATGGGGAAACTGAACAACACTCTACTCAATGATACCTTGGTCAAGGAAGAAATAAAGAAAGAAATTAAAGACTTTTTAGAGTTTAATGAAAATGAAGTCACAATGTACCCAAACTTATGGGACACAATGAAAGCAGTCCTAAGAGGAAAACTTATAGCCCTGAGTGCCTCCAAAAAGAAACTAGAGAGAGCATATACTAGCAGTCTGACAGACACCTAGTAACCCTAGAATGAAAGGAAGCAAATTCACCCAAGAGGAGTAGATGCCAGGAAATAATCAAACTCAGAGCAGAAATCAACCAAGTGGAAACAAAAAGAACTATTCAAAGAATCAACCAAACCAGGAGCTGATTCTTTGAGAAAATCAACAAGATAGATAAACCCTTAGCCAGACAAACTCGAGGGCAGAGGGACAGTATCCGAATTAACAAAATCAGAAATGAAAGAGAAGACATAACAACTGATCCTGAAGAAATCCAAAACATCATCAGATCCTACCATAAAAGGCTATACTCAACAAATCTTGAAAACCTGGATAAAATGGACAACTTCCTAGACAGATACTGGGTACCAAGTTAAATCAGGATCAGATTAGCAATCTTAACAGTCCCATTTCCCCTAAAAAAAATAGAAGCAGTCATTAATAGTTTCCCAACCAAAAAAATCCCAGAACCAGATGGTTTTAGTGCAGAGTTCTTTCAGACCTTCAAAGAAGACCTAATTCCAACTCTCCTCAAACTATTCCACAAAATATAAACAGAAGGTAGGCTACCCAATTCGTTCTACGAAGCCACAATTACTCTGATACCTAAACCACACAAAGATCCAACAAAGAAAGAGTACTTTAGACCAATATCCCTTATGAATATTGATGCAAAAATACTCAATAAAATCCTAGCACTGAATCCAAGAACTCATCAAAACGATCATCCATCATGACCAAGTAGGCTTCATCCCAGGGATGCAGGGATGGTTTAATGTATAGAAATACATCAATGTAATCCACTATATAAACAAACTCAAAGACAAAAATCACATGATCATCTCCTTAGATGCTGAGAAAGCATTTGACAAAATCCAGCACCCATTCATGATAAAAGTCATGGAAAGATCTGGGATTCAAGGCCCATACCTAAACATAATAAAAGTAATATACAGCAAACCAGTAGCCAACATCAAAGTAAATGGAGAGAAGCTGGAAGCAGTCCCACTAAAATCAGGGACTAGCCAAGGCTGCCCAATTTCTCCCTACCTATTCAATATAGTACTTGAAGTCCTAGCCAGAGCAATTCAAAAACGAAAGGACATCAAGGGGATACAAATTGGAAAGGAAGAAGTCAAACTATCACTATTTGCAGATGATATGATAGTATATATAAGTGACCCTAAAGATTCTACCAGAGAACTCCTAAAGCTGATAAAAAGCTTCAGCTCAGTAGCTGGATATAAAATTAACTCAAACAAATCAGTGGTCTTTCTCTACAGAAAATATAAACAGCATGAGAAAGAATTTAGGGAAACAACACCCTTCACAATAGTCACAAATAATATAAATTACCTTGGTGTGACTTTAACGAAGGAAATGAAAGATGTGTATGACAATAACTTCAAGTCTCTGAAGAAAGAAATTGAAGAAGATCCCAGAAGATGGAAAGATCTCCCATGCTCATGGATTGGCAGGATTAATATAGTCAAAATGGCTATCTTGCCGAAAGCAATCTACAGATTCTACGCAATCCCCATCAAAATTCCAACTCAATTCTTCACTGAGATAGAAAGGGCCATCTGCAAATTCATCTGGAATAATAAAAAACCTAGGATAGCCAAAACTATCCTCAACAATAAAAGAACCTCTGGTGGAATCACCATGCCTGACCTCAAGCTGTACTACAGAGCAATTGTGATAAAAACTGCATGGTACTGGTATAACAACAGACGGGTAGAACAATGGAATAGAATTGAAGACCCAGAAATGAACCCACACACCTTGGGTCACCTTATCTTCGACAAGGGAGCTAAAACTATCCAGTGGAAAAAAGACAGCATTTTCAATAAATGGTGCTAGCACAACTGGCAGTCAACATGTAGAAGACTGCGAATTGATCCATTCCTTTCTCCTTGTACAAAGCTCAAGTCTAAGTGGATCAAAGACCTCTACATTAAACCAGATTCACTGAAATTCATAGGGGAGAAAGTGGGGAAAACTCTGGAAGATATGGGCACAGGGGTAAAATTCCTAAACAAAACACCAATAGCCTGTGCTGTAAGATCATAAATTGACAAATGGGACCTTATAAAATTGCAAAGCTTCTGTAAAGCAAAAGATACTGTCAATAAGACAAAAAGGCCACCAACGAATTGGGAAAGAATTTTTACCAATCCTAAATCTGATAAGAGGCTAATATCCAATATTTATAAAGAGCTCAAGAAGCTGAACGCCAGAAATTCAAATAACCCCATTAAAAATGGGTTACAGAGCTAAACAAAGAATTCTCAACTGAAGAATGCCAAAGGGCTGAGAAGCACCTTAAAAATGTTCAAAATCCTTAATCATCAGAGAAATGCAAATAAAATCAACCCTGAGATTCCACCTCACACCAGTCAGAATGGCTAAGATAAAAAATTCAGGTGACAACAAATTCTGGCGAGGATGTGGAAAAAGAGGAACACTCCTTCATTGCTGGTGGGATTGCAAGCTGGTACAATCACTCTAATCAGTCTGGCGGTTACTCAGAAAACTGGACATAGTACTACCTTAAGATCCAGCAATGTCTCTCCTGGGCATATACCCAGAAGATATTCCAACTGGTAACAAGGACACATGCTCCACTATGTTCATAGCAGCCTTATTTATAATAGCCAGAAGCTGGAAAGAACCCAGATGTCCCTCAACAGAGGAATGGATACAGAAAATGTGGTACATTTACACAATGGAGTACTACTCAGCTATTAAAAACAATGAATTTATGAANGCATATACCCAGAAGATATTCCAACTGGTAACAAGGACACATGCTCCACTATGTTGATAGCAGCCTTATTTATAATAGCCAGAAGCTGGAAAGAACCCAGATGTCCCTCAACAGAGGAATGGATACAGAAAATGTGGTACATTTACACAATGGAGTACTACTCAGCTATTAAAAACAATGAATTTATGAAATTCTTGAGTAAATGGATGTATCTGGAGGATATCATTCTGAGTGAGCTAACCCAATCACAAAAGAAGTCACTTAATATGCACTCACTGATAAGTGGATATTAGCCCAGAAATGTAGAATACCCAAGTTACAAGTTCCAAATATAAGAAAATCAAGAAAGACCAATGCGTGGATACTTCATTCCTCCCTAGAATAGGGATTAAAATATATATGGAAGGATGTGTAGAGACAAAGTTTGGAGCTAAAATGAAAGAATGGACCACCCAGAGAGTGCCCCACCCGGGTGGTCCATCACATAATCAGCCACCAAATGCAGACACTACTCCATACACCAGCAGGACATTGCTGAAAGGACCCTGATATAGCTGTCTCCTGGGAGGCTTTGACAGTCCCTGACAAATGCAGAAGTGGATGCTCACAATCATCTATAGGGCAGAACACAGGGTCCCCAATGTAGGAGCTAGAGAGAGTACCCAAGAGCTGTAAGGGTCTGCAACCCTATAGATGGAACAACAATATGAACTAATCAGAACCCCCAGAGCTAATGTCTATAGCTGCATATGTATTAGAAGATAGCCTAGTTGGCCATTATTGGGGAAGAAAGGCCCTTGGTCTAGCAATGTTTATATGCCCCAGTACAGGAGAATGCCAAGGCCAAGTAGTGGGAGTGGGAGAGTAGGGGAGCAGGATAGGGGGAGGGTATAGGGGACCTTTAGGTAACACTTGTAATGTAAATGAAGAAACTCTCTAATAATAAATAAAAAAAATAAGGCTGCTATGAAAAAAAAATCTTTCCCCAATCTGTTGGTGGCCTTTTTGTCTTATTGACAGTGTCTTTAGCCTTACAGAAGCTTTGTAATTTTATGAGGTCCCAATTGTTGATTCTCAATCTGACAGCACAAGCCATTGCTTTTTTGTTCAGGAATTTTTCCCCTGTGCACATATCTTTGAGGCTTTTCCTCACTTTCTCCTCTATAAGTTTTAGTGTCTCTGGTTTTATGTGGAATTCCATGATCCACTTAGAATTGAGCTTTGTACAAGGAGATAAGAATGAATCAATTCACATTCTCCTACATAATAGTCACCAGTTGAGCCAGCACCATTTGTTAAAAATGCTGTCTTTTTTTTTCACTGATGGTTTTAGCTCCTTTGTCAAAGATCAAGTGACTATAGGTGTGTGGGTTCATTTCTGGGTCTTCAGTTCTATTCCATTGATCTACCTGTCTGTCGCTGTACCAATACCATGCAATTTTTAACACAATTGCTCTGTAGTACAGCTTGGGTTGAGGCATGGTGATTCCACCAGGGGTTCTTTTATTGTTAAGAATAGTTTTTGCTATCCTAGGTTTTTTATTATTCCAGATGAATTTGCAAATTGCCCTGCCTAACTCTGTGAAGAATTGAGTTGGAATTTTGATGGGAATTGCATTGAATCTGTAGATTCCTTTCGGCAAGATAGCCATTTTTGCTAGGGCCAAGAAGTGGGAGTGGGTGGGCAAGGGAACAGGGTGGTGGGAGGGGGGAGGGAACTTTCGGGATAGCGTTTGAAATGTAAATTAAGAAAATATCTAAAAAAAAAAAAAGATAGTCATTTTTACTATCTTAAGCCTGCCAATCCATGATCATGGGAGATCTTTCCATCTTCTGAGATCTTCTTTGATTTATTTCTTCAGAGACTTGAAGTTTTTATAATACAGATCTTTCACTTCCTTAGTTAGAATCACACCTAGGTATTTTATATTATTTGTGACTATTGTGAAAGTTGTGGTTTCTCTAATTTCTTTCTCAGCCTGTTCATCCTTTGTGTAGAGAAAAGCCACTGATATTTTTGAGTTAATTTTATACCCAGCTCCTTCACTGAAGCTGTTTATTAGGTATAAATGTTCTCTGGTAGAATATTTTGTGTCACTTTATATACTATCATATCTATCATACTATTCATAACATGATTAATCAAATGGACCTAACAGATACCTATACATAATTTCATCCAAATGCAAAAGAATATACCTTATACATTACCTCATGGAGTTGTCCCTAAGATTGTCTATATAGTCATTCACAATGCAAGCCTCAACAGATACAAAAAGATAGAAATAACTCTTTGCATCCTATCAGACCATCATGGATTAAAGTTGGACCTTAACAACAACAGAAACAGCAGAAACATTACAAACTCATGAAAACAGAACTATTCTCCACCCAATTATTTCTGTGTCAGGGAAGATATAAAGAAACAAACAAAAGACTTTATAGAATTCAAGGAAAATGAAGACATGACAAATCAAAATTTTTGAAAGCAACGGTAAGAGGAAAGTTTTTAGCACAAAGTGCCTTCATAAAGAAATTAGAGAGTTCTAGTACCAATTTCAAAGTACACCTGAAACCTATAGAAGAAAAAGAAGCAAACACATAAAAGAGAAGTAGGTCCTGTTGACAATCAGTGTTATGGATCACACCAGCCACAGGTATATAGCATGCCCATCACTGTGTAGTCACAATACATGGTGTTGTGCATCAGACAATCTGCATTGGATTACAGTGATATTTGACTGAGCAGACAACAGGATGTTATTTTGCATAGTGATGTCACATTTGTTTCTGAGTAGGGAACATTTATTTCTATTTGTCAACTAGATTATCAACCTTTACAGACAAATACAGATATTATGTATGAGCAATGCATAATTACAAATTCAGCTACCAAAAAATGAACTTCCTCCAGACAGATATGTCCTTAAATGATGGTTCAGATCTCCAGGGTGCTTATTACCCCTGGCTTTTGAAACTCATGAGAAAGAACAGTATTAAAGAGCACCATTATGCTCTGCTTACTGTTGACAGGAAAGCATGCAGATCTGAAAACTGAGAGAAAATGATGAGCCAACCAACCTGGGAACAAGTGCTGACACAAGGCTGCTTCTGGATGGAACTCTTCCTTCCCTTGTGTGTCAAGGGAATTGAGGACAGAACACCCAGTAGCATGGCAAAGAAAAAAAAAAAGTCTTCGAAAAAGCAATCAGAAGCATAAAAGTGGCCCTGCACTGCAGAACATCTCAGAAACTGTGCCTATTGCAGGCTTCGGGTTGCTCTTCTGCCCTCCATGGTTGCCCTCTAGTGACTTTACCTCAGCTGGCTATCACAACTGAATAAAGGTTGCAATAGAGAGTTCTTTTTGGTGGACTAAAAAGGATCTTTTGGTTTAAATGTGGATTTGAAAAGCCCTGAATTTATAACCATGAAAAAGGAAAAAAACAAAACAAAACTAGGACTAAGAAACTTATTTTAGCACATCATAAATGCAGTATTTTTTAACCCACAGACATTTCCAGAAATGGTATTGGCTAACAATTTTCTTTTTTTTTCCAACTTTAATTAGATATTTTCTTCATTTACATTTCAAGTGTTATCCAGAAAGTTCCCTATACCCTACCCCCTCCCGGCCCTGCTCCCCTACCCACCCACTCCCACATCTTGGCCCTGGNCCCCTGTACTGGGGCATATAAAGTCTGCATGACCAAGGGGCCTCTCTTCCCAATGATGGCCAACTAGGCCATCCTCTTCTATATATGCAGCTAGAGACATGAGCTCAGGGGTACTAGTTAGTTCATGTTATTCTTCCACCTATAGGGTTGAAGACCCCTTCAGCTCCTTGGGTACTTTCTCTAGCTCCTTCCTTGGGAAACCTGTGTTCCAACTAATAGCTGACTGTGAGCATCCACCTCCATGTTTGCCAGGCACTGTTATAGTCTCCCATGAGACAGCTATATCAGGGCCCTTTCAGCACTATCTTGCTGGCATATGCTACAGTATCTATGTTTGGTGGCTGATTGTGGGATGGATCCCTGGCAGCCGCAGTCATTGGGTCCATCCTTTGGATTCAGCTTCACACATGATCACTGTAACTCCTTCAATGTGTGCTTTGGCTAACCATTTTCAAAGTCTGATCTAGGAGCCTGAGACTATTCCTTAAAAAATTTATGATACTCTACAGTCTATTCATTTGCACAACAACACAGGAGGTTGTTTATTTTTATATTTTCTTTCACTTACATGTGCAGCAATATTTTTCGCAGGCAACTTGAAGTATGATGCTTAATGGAGTGCATACTTACAAATTCTAGAACTGTCTATAGTAGAAGGTTTATATTATATTAACATAATGCTATGAACATATTTAATAATGACTGTTAGCTCTTGAGGATGTTGGAGAGATGGTAGAATGTGAAATTGCTGCCACAGCAGGACACTGCTATTTTCATAGCCTCTCACCATCCCATACTTACAGTTTTAAAAATGCCAACTTCAATTATTATTGTCTTTGATAAAGCTGTGGATGCTTCTAACTTTATTAAATATTGACTCATAAATACCTTAAATTCATTATTTTCTATGACAATATGGGAAACACACATAAAATAATTCTATCTCCAATGAGTAAAGCCAAGGTAACACACTTGTGTGACTTTGCTGTGAACCAGAGATTCCAAGTATGGTGTTAGAACATCACATATAAGTAAAATAACATGGTGTCAATTCTATGTTGTAAATATCTGAGAAGATAATATGATTTGTAACCTTGTGAAGTAGCATTAAGCATTAATAATTGTAAAGTTTCATAAAGCTTTAGTAAAAGATGTCTTTATTCACATATTTACAAAATTAAATTTTCTTCTCACTCTTCAGCTAAGATTATAGACTGCAACTCACTGGTATGAAAGGAGATATAAAAACCCAATTATTTTCTACTAAGACAGACTATTAAAAGCTTTCTAAAAACCTATGAAAAGCTTTCTAAAATGTAAAACATTACCAGTCTTCTCAATGTTTATTTCATTTTGGGAATTATATTATTTGTGTTGACAATTCTTGATCTCATTTTAAAAATGAGTTAACACATTCCCTTTTCTAGAATTAATAGATATGAACAAAAGGTAAAAGCTTTTTGAACTTAATAGCTAGCAAAAGTGTTAAATTAAATGAAAATGTTGAAAATTGCTGATTCAGTATTCTCATTTAAATAATAAAAATGTTAAAAAAATTTATTACTATGCATTGAGGATAGTTTTATGTTAAAATTATTCTAGGAGTTTGTATGTAAGAGAAAAAGAATGTAATTAATTTCTAAATATTCTATCCAAATCACTACAGAATCAATCCAGGACTGAAGTGTTTAATTGTGAAAATACTTTTAATTGCAAAAATTATTTCTTCTTCTTCTTCTTCTTCTTCTTCTTCTTCTTCTTCTTCTTCTTCTTCTTCTTCTTCTTCTTCTTCTTCTTCTTCTTCTGTTGTTGTTGTTGTTATTTTTTGAGACAGGGTTTGTCTGTGTAGCCCTGGATGTCGTGGAACTCACTTTGTAGACCAGACTGGCTTCGAACTCAGAAATCCGCCTACCTTTGCCTCCCAAGTGCTGGGATTAAAGGCATGCACCACCACGCCCAGCCAAGAATTATTTCTTTATCACATACAGATAATTAAATTTATCATGGGGTAACCATTTTATAGTTTGAATTCAATCAGCAATTTATTTTCTTTACAGTCCTGGAATTTTTTTTTCAAAAATTTTTTATTGGATATTTTCTTAATTTACACTTCAAATGCTATCCCGAAAGTTCCCTCTCCCCTCCCCGCAACGTCCTGCTCCGTGCCCACCCACTCCCACTTCTTGGCCCTGGCATTCCCCTGTATTGGGGCATATAGAGTTTGCAATACCAAGGGGCCTCTCTTCCCAATGATGGCCGACTAGGCCATCTTCTGTTACATATGCAGCTAGAGACATGAGCTCTGGGGGTTCTGATTAGTTCATATTGTTGTTCCTCTTATAGGGTTGCAGACCCCTTCAGCTCTTTGGGTACTTCCTCTAGCTTCTCCATTGGGAGCCCTGTTTTCCATCGTATAGATGACTATGAGCATCCACTTCTGTATTTGCCAGGCACTGGCATAGCCTCATAAGAGACAGTTACATCAGGGTCCCTTCAGCAAACTCCTGCTGTCCTATGCAATAGTGTCTGAGTTTGGTGACTGGTCATGGGATGGGTCCCTGGGTGGGGTAGTCTCTGGATGGTACATCCTTTCATCTTAGCTCCAAACTTTGTCTCTGTAACTCCTTTCATGGGTATTTTGTTTCCTATTCAAAGGAGGAATGAAGTATCCACACGCTAGTCTTCCTTCTTGATTTTCTTGAGTTTTGCAAATTGTATCTTGGGTAATCTAAGTTTCTGGGCTAATATCAACTTATCATTGAGTGCATATCCAATGACTTCTTCTGTGACTGGGTTACCTCACTAAGGATGATATCTTCCAGATACATCCATTTGCCCAAGAATTTCATAAATTCATTTTTTTAATAGCAGAATTGTACTCCATTGTGTAAATATTTTTATGAGCATGAAATTGTTTCAGAGTATTTTCCAAATACCTAAAATTTATAAAATAATAAATAAATAAATAAATAAATAAATAACGCCAATATCTGTAGAAATATTTTTTCAGGTTTTTGCATTGTAAACTTGCCTTATTTTCTATTCTTTATCAACATAGATAAAGAACTATTAATTGTACAAACTTTAACAAGTAAACCATTAGCTTTGCTAAGTTATAGCTTTATACTTCATAATCACATTGATGTTATGGTTTTATTTTTGTCATTTTTTTTTCTGTTTACCCTGCACTGAATTTTTTTTCTAGAGCTGGCAATAATTTACTTTCTAGCTTTCCTTTATTTTGTTTGTTTTCTTGTTTTCTGAGGCACTATCTTGCTAAGTAACCCAGATAGTAACCTTATATACTCTGAAGTTCTGCAAATCATATTATTAAGTTCTGCAAATAGATATTATTTAACTATTAAATAATAAATCACTAAATAGATCAAACTAGCTTTCTACTTTCAGCAAGTGTTGCCTCAGATTCTTGGGTGTTGGGAATAAAAGTCACAGTAGGTAGCATTTCCTTTCTTTTTAGCACAAAATTTTGAACAAGTCAATTTACCTTCATCTAGTAATATAGAACAACTAATCATTTGAATCACATTTTTGTTAATATTGTGTTCCACATATTTTTAATATCTAATGTTTTTTGAAGATAGTCTATTAAAATATGCTGTTACTAAATATTTAGAGAATTTCCAAATACTTTCTTCATGATAGTAAATTTCACTATCCACTATAATATTTCAGATACTATGATCTATAAGATTTCAGCCTTTTGAATTTACTATAACTTGTTTTATAGTACAACATGTATTTGATTTTGTTGAAAATTCCATGTATATTTGAACTTAGCTGTTTATTATAGGTTATAAAATTCAATAAGGCAGCTGGAAAGAAGGTCATTAAGAGAACCTGTTGCTCTTGCAAAGAACACAAATCCCCCACATGGCAGGTCATAATTATCTGTAATTCCAGTCTTAGGGGATTTGATGCCTTTCTCTGGACTTTGAGGTCATCAGGCATATACCTGGTGGTGCATACAGTTATATGCAGGCAAAAAAAAAAAAAAAAAAAAAAATCCAACAATCCCAAAACAAAAAAACTCATGGGCATTAAATTAATCTTTAAAATAGGAGTACGTGAAACCATGATTGGGATTTTTTCTGTATTTCAATTTAATTTTCCAATTTTTGCCTTATATACTCTGAAGTTCTGCAAATCACGTGCATGCATACTTAAAGATGATTGCACTTCACTGATCATTCCTCTTTTGACATTTTGAAATTCTCTTCCCTTATCTGTCTCTACTGGCATTCCTTACCACTTAATCCATTGTGACTGGCATTGGTCATTACCAAATGGTCATTTACAGAAAAACTATCTCCTCTTTGAAATATTGCCTTATACCTTCATCATTAATTAAAATAGTTGTATGATATCATTTATTTGATGTTTATTTTGTCCACCATGTTTCTTCACCAATACCACACACTCTTGATTGTTCTTCTTTCTGCTCTCATTTTAAAAATTGTTTGGTCTGGGTTTTATTGTGGTTGTTGTTTTTCCTCCAATCTTATAAACTCTAGAATCTCTTCCTTTACATATACTGAATCATGTCCAGGAGTTTAATTTGCATTGTATGTAGTCAGGATATCTGTTTGGAAAGAAGTAACATCTCAGTCTTAATATGTTAACAAGCAAGACATTTCTCCCTCTTTATCTGGATCTGGGTTGTGTGGGGTGTGTGTGTGTGTGTGTGTGTGTGTGTGTGTGTTTGGTAATTTTGTCACAGTGTCTATATATAATTGTCATATGTATGCTTGTTTCAACTTTATACAGCTCTGCAGATGGTATTGTTTTTTAATGTCAATTTTAGGTTTCTACTTCTTACAAATCCCTTTTTATGAATTTTGTACTAATTAGTGTAAAAATGTCTTCCAGATTTTTCATAAGTTTTATTACAAGTTCCCTAGTATTTTTAATAGAGAAAATTGGGCTTTTGTAAAATTGAGAAAATTTTCCTTTTTCTTTCCAGTTTCTACACCTTCAACTAATTTTCATTTTTTGCACTTTTATTATTTACACACATTTTATTTGCACTTTTTCTAGTAGTCACCATTTTCTTTTTTTTTTAATTATTATCTTTAATCTTTTTTTCTTTTCCCAGTCTGGTCGTTATCCCCTTCCAATTCTGCCCTTTGACCCTTTGACAGTTCCTCATACCATTCCTCCTCATGTCTCTAAAAGGATGTCCCCACACCCCTAAAACCCCCACACCCCACACCCCTCCAGACCCCCATTTTTAGGGCCTCAAGTCTCTCAAGTGTTAGGTCCATCTTCCCTCACTGAGGCCAAACCAATCAGTCCTCTGCTGTACATGTTTTGGGAGCCTCGTACCAGCTAGTATATGGTGCCTCGTTGGTGGTTCAGTGTCTGAGTGTTCTCAAGGAGCCCAGGTTAGTTAAGACTGCTGATCTTCCTCTTCACTTCTTCCAAACTTTCCCTAATTCAACCACAGGGGTCCCTGTCTGCAGTCCATTGATTGGGTGTAAGTATCTGCATCTGTCTCAGTCGGCTGCTTGTTGGGCCTCTCTGAGTGCAGCTATACTAGTCTCCTGTCTGGAAGTATACCATAGCATCAGTAACAGTGTCAGGCCTTGGAGCCTTCCCTTGAGATGCATCCCAATTTGGGCCAGTCACTGGACCTCCTTTCCTTCAGTCTCTTCTCCATTTTTATCCCTGAAGTTCTTTTAGGCAGGAACAATTCTGGGTCAGAGCTTTTGACTGTGGAATGGCAACCCCATCCCTCCACTTGATGCCCTGTTTTTCTACTGGAAGTAAATTCTAAAAGTTTCCTCTCCCCACTGTTGGGCATTTAAACTGAGGTCCATCCATTTAGGTTCTGAGATTCTGTCCCTCACAGATCTCGTACATTATAGAGGGTTCCCCAAGCTTCCACCTTCCAAGGTTGTATATTTCCATTCATTCTACTTTTTCTTTTTCTTTTTCTATTTTTTTTTTTTAGGGTTTGTAATCCTGACTTCTTTTTTTTTCTCTTTATTAGATATTTTCTTCATTTACATTTCTCATAATATCCAGAAATTTTCCCTTACCCTCCCGCGTCCCCGCCCTGCTCCCCTACCCACCCCCTCCCACGTAATGGCCCTGGCATTCCCCTTTACTGGGGGATATAGAGTCTGTATGACCAAGGGGCCTCTCCTCCCAATGATGGCCAACTAGGCCATCTTCTTCCATATATGCAGCTAGAGACATGAGCGCCTGGGGGACTAGTTAGTTCATGTTATTCTTCCACCTAGAGGGTTGAAGACCCCTTCCGCTCCTTGGGTACTTTCTCTAGCTCCTACCTTGGGAGTCCTGTGTTCCAACTAACAGCTGACTGTGAGCATCCACTTCTGTGTTTACCAGGCACTGGTATAGCCTCCCACAAGACAGCTATATCAGTTCCTTTTCAGCATTATCTTGCTGGCATATGCTATAGTGTTTATTTTGGTGGCTGATTATGGGAGGGATCCCTGGCAGCCGCTGTCACTGGTTGGTCCATCCTTTTGATTCAGCTTCACACATGATCTCTGTAACTCCTTCAGTGTGTGCTTTGTTCTTAATTCTAGGAAGGGGCAAAGAGACCACATTTTGAACTTCATTCTT
>LR749577.1:623944-678558 GCA_902729485.2 Mus minutoides
GAGTCTGTGTGTGAGAGTGTTATCATACATACATATATCTTATATACATATATATATTATATAATATACATTATGTATATTATATGTATATATACAGTTGTACATGCCTATATTTCAATGTGCAGAGGCCAAAGACAGAGAAGGATAACGTTAGTGGTCTTCAGCTATTGGTTTCTGTCTTATTTTTGAGAAAAGGACTCTTAGTAAAAGTGAATTTGACATTTCAACTAGGCTACCTGGCCACCAAGTACCTGGAATCCATATTTCTCTGCCTTACAATACTAGGCTTATAGACATACATACCCAGGCCTTGCTTTCATTTGGGGGGCTGGAGATGTGAACTCAGGTCGTGGGTTTGACATAAAGCACTCTTGCTCATTAAATTATCTCTCCTAGAATGTGTGGTTTTGTCTTAGGTTTTGTTTTGTCTTTAGCCAAAAGAAAAGCCAAGGCTTCTCTGCTGGGAGAAATAATCAGAGTGGAGATGAACTTACTAAAACAGGAAAAGATATTCACTTCATAGTTGTATTCTAGAAAACCCTAATTAGAGGCACATTTGCACTTAGTTTTCCATATTGCAAAGATGTCCCTGACTCTCAATGTTATTGTCTGCTTTTTCTTTTTCTTTTTTTTTTGATATTTTCTTCATTTACATTTCAAATGCTATTCCCAAAGTCCCTTATACCCTCCCCCCACCCTGCTCCCCTACCCACCCACTCCCACTTCTTGGCCCTGGCATTTCCCTGTACTGGGGCATATAAAGTTTGCTAGACCAAGGGGCATCTCTTCCCAATAATGGCTAACTAGGCCATCTTCTAATACATATGCAGCTAGAGACATGAGCTCTGGGGGTTCTGATTAGTTCATATTGTTGTTCCACCTATAGGGTTGCAGACCCCTTCGGCTCTTGAGTATTCTCTCTAGCTCCTACATTGGGGACCCTGTGCTTCTTCCTAGAGATGACTGTGAGCATCCACTTCTGTATTTGCCAGGCACTGACTAAGCCTCACAGGAGACAGCTATATCAGGGTCCTTTCAGCAAAATCTTGCTGGTGTATGCAGTAGTATCTGCGTTTAGTGGTTGATTATCTGATGGATCCCCAGGTGGGGCAGTCTCTGGATGGTCCATCTTTTCATCTTAGCTCCAAACTTTGTCTCTGCAACTCCTTCCATGGATATTTTATTCCCTAAGTTACCCATCACCACTGTCTAAAAAGCAAGTGGCAAATTTTAAAAGTAAACAGTTTATAATCTCAAATTAAATGTTGTTAGAATATATTATTATAATAATTCTATCATATTATTTGTTATTATTGTTAGTTTTCTATTATGCCTAGTTTAAAAATTCAACATTACTATGGGTAGTATATATAGAAAATATAGTCCATTCAGGATTTGGCTTGGAGCACTTGGTCTACAGATAGAGAAATAGCAAGATGGTCTTGCATTTAATAGTTGAACATCTTACCTTCCTCTTACTGCTTTAGTATATAACATTAATAACATTAAAGTTATTCTTATGGACATGGCACCACCATTTCTTAGGTGATCTGTCATTGCCCATAGCAGTATTTTAGTACATTAAAGTGCTATTTATTTTCATCCTTTTCTATTATTATATCTTATTATATCAGTGTTATGGAGAAGTTATGTAATTAAATGATTAAATGGTTGACTGACACATAAGAAAGGTCAAATTTACTACTCCCCCCACCACAGACACACCAGCATACCAATTATGGTGTTTAATTTAGTTGAAAATTATACAAGTGAACTCTGTGCCTTTTACCGTTAAAACACTGAAAGAGATACTTCAAATTATATGACACAGGAAGTCCTTGGTCTTCAAGAAACAGTTTTAATATTAGTTGTGTACTCTGTAGTGGTGTCTTTAAGTAATCAGCTTCAAGCTTAGCTTAATTGATCTAATCATGACATTAAACATTCATTACCAAGAATAGCACAATTATCCTAATTAGTTTTTTGACCTTCGACCAGTTTTTAGGAACTTCAAGGAAATCTTTCTTGAATAAAGTGCTGTGCCAAGAAAACAAGATTCTTTCTATGACTAGTTGAGCCTTTCTAAGTTACAAAAGGAGTCGAGGTAATAACATTTCAGTATAAAATGGTTGCTTTCTCTACCCTTTCTTGCAGCCTTGTGTTGAGAGGGTCTAATGGGAAAAAGAACAAAGAGAAATAGCCACCGGTTATTTATCTACAGTGACCAACACTCAAGGGGCTTCCAGTGTTCTTAATTCTTTCCTCAAGAATAACATGCAATGGTGAGTAGATGGAGTGAGATTTTTTATGCTTGGATGCATAAAAAATGAGGCAAAGAAGTTGGGTAAAGGTCAGGCAGACCAATACACACAATGTGACAAAGGGTTGGAATAGTGTACAGCCTTATTTTCCCTTCCAAAAGCCTTAAATATAAAATTTTTGCATGTTCTTGAATATAGGTGGGTGTTGGAAAGGGGATAGAAAAATATATGATTGAATTGAGTTGAAGTATAACAGCCCAGAAATTTCAGTGAAGAATCCTTGAATGAGAGAGCTTAGATTACAATTAGATATAATAATTAAGAAAGGTTGCTGGGATAGAGGTGAATTCCTTGATACTAACACCTTCTAGCAAAGAAATGCACTGTATACTTTCTGAATGTCAGATATGGTACAGGAATACCAGATTCCACTCATAATGCCTGTTCAAGTGTATGTTATAATGCCATGTAGTTAGGCAAAACATATCACATACAGGATTAGGCTTGACTAGAATCTTCATTGATGCATTTGCTCCAGCTCTCATCTTACGGGTTATGTTATCCATCCGTATAGACTGCTATTATCAGACCAGGATGACTCTAGTAAATAGCATAAAATGATATTTATTTTCCATTTGTGGTCACTATCTTTTAGAAACATAGTCCCATGGTCAATGATCCTCTCATTTCTCTGCATGTTAGTATGGATTGCTCTTCTCCCTCTCCCTCTCCCTCTCCCTCTCCCTCTCCCTCTCCCTCTCCCTCTCCCTTTAACCCCCCTGCTCTCTCTCTCTCCCTCTCTCTCTCTCTCTCTCTCTCTCTCTCTCTCTCTCTCTCCACTAACTCTTCCTTTTCAGCCTTCTTTCTTATCAGATAAATTCTTTCCACTCGTTTTAATACCTTTGCCCCTCTTGCTTCTGCTACTTTGGAAACTCCACTTTCTTTTATAAATCTGCTTTTCTTACTTAACAGGTTTATACCAAGCTCTGCATTTTCTTCAGGCCTTGATATCACTGGTAAATTTTTATGTCTGGGTTAGTGCTTCCTGTAGCCACCAGGCAATGCTTACTAGACATGGGTAATATCTAAATAAAATTCTGATGTGTTCACTTGCTTGGCAATCTTCCTATTCATCTTTCTTGCATCTCTGGCTCTGCCTCTTTAGTAGCAGATCCAGGTTTTAGCCTCCCATTGGTTTTGTTCTATTCCTCATTCTTTTTACTGCTGAAGACTTTCTCCGTTCCTTCAGAGAGGTTTAAACTTCTAGATTCTTGTAGATACATTTTATCATTTATCTATAAAAGAGAAAATTTCTCCCCAAAGACGATGTAATAGCATCTTTAACACTACAATACAGTATAAAAGCTATAGATTTTTTAGGAGAAAATATAATAATGTTCTATATTCATATATAAATTAAAGTCTGCTCTGATGAAGTACTATAGTCTTTTTTATCAAACAATCCTTAAACACAAAAGGTATGGGAAACAATACCGAAAAGTAGGCAGATGTGTATAGAGAATTGTTTTTAAGATTCTAGAATTTTGGTACAAGTTCTGGACCTTCCTAATACAAGAAACAGGTTATTAGATCCCCAGTTATCAAAATTAGTGGCCTGACAGTTTCCAATCTTCAGTTCAGAGGGAAAACTTCAGAAAGGAGCTAAGCTAATTCAAGTTGAGAAAGTGAACAGTGAATTCTGAGAAAATGAAGTTGCCTGACAGAGGACCAAAGGGAGAACATCACTGTTGATAACTACATGGTATCACTCTCCAGCACTCACCTAATGCCAAGAGCAAGGAGATAGATATGAGTAGGTAATATAACCAGTTATATTTTATTACACTGAGACTCTCCACACAAAGTTCACACTAAATTCCCAACTACAAACCTAGGTCTATCTCTCCAGGGTTGTTCATTTGTGCCATGTATCTTAGCTGATGATCAGGTCCAGTCTCTAAAGGTGTCTTTTATTTAAGGGATCATGGAGGAGACACTTCAGCCACAGGGCAGATCAAGGTGGTATCACTCTAGATGTGCAAAGAAGAGCATTCAGTGTCATAGGGTTCTCGGCCTATGTCTGGTTATCTTGAATGAGTGATGTCACTGAATTCTAGTTATCAGATGCAGCCTTGGTTGTAGCATATTGAATCTTACATGTCTAAACAGCATTTTTCATTATGATTGTTACACCTGCATAATAATCAGAACATGCTTGTGAGGAAACAAGTTGAGATGAAGAAAGTGATAGAACTCTACTCATCCAAAGCTGCAACATTCTCTTCACATCAAAACAGATAAATATACAAGGTATTAAGTAGAGAAATAGAAATGTTTCTCTAGTACATATCCCTCATTGGAGAATTGTTAAGTATTCATAAACAACATATATCCATGCTGAAAAAGAACACATTTTCAGACTAATGAAATGCACAGTGGAACTCAAGAGTACAGCAAGATCCAGCATTCAATAAGGTCAAGTTCACAGGGTGTGTATCCTAATTTGATATTGTCAGGTATACCATAGGAGCAGGAATATATGAACAGTAAGAAATCAATCAGGGGCCGGGCATGGTTGTGCACGCCTTTAATCCCAGCACTCGGGAGGCAGAGGCAGGCGGATTTCTGAGTTCGAGGCCAGCCTGGTCTACAAAGTGAGTTCCAGGACAGCCAGGACTACACAGAGAAACCCTGTCTCAAAAAAAAAAAAAAAAGAAATCAATCAGGAAGTTTCAAAGTCCCCATACAGATGAAGGTCTTTGAATTAGTAGATAAGGTCATCAAATTAATTATTATTATTTCATTCTATTTCTTCAAAGGCTATGAGGAGATCAGACAGATGTCAATAGGTTTACATTGAATTATGAAGATGAAACTTTAATGTGATAAGGCACACTGTATAAGATGAATAGTGCATGAAATGCAGCCAAGGGGAATGAATGTATTTGAAGATATTTTGAAAGAATCCACAGAGAGGAGAAAAAAAAAGCAAACTAAAATGAAATGGGTATCAGTGATCTGTGGAACAACTTCAGCAACTTAGTATGCAGCTGTGCAAAAGTCCTGTGTGACAAAAGACTGACCTAGAGATCCAAACAGCAGGACTACAATGAGTACTAAACTGTGGTCCATTATGGTAAGTCATATAAAAAAAGAAAGAAAGAAAGAGAAAATCTTACAATTAAGAAAAAAAGGATCCATTTATATGAAATAAATTTAAGGATGACAGCAAGTGAGAAGACTCAGCATCATATGAAAAACACCCTAGCAGAAGTCTATTTTCAAGAATTTCCAAAAACAAGATTAAATGAAATAACTTTGAGACATATACAAGTGAAAAAATTCATGGTCACCAGAGTTTCATTACAAAAATGAACAAAAGCAATTCTTCGGGCAGAACAAAAATGATATAAAATGAAATGTCATATACAAATGAGAGACAAAGACTAGGACTGATGGTCATGTGAGTAAATGTAATGTTTTCCCTACCTTAGTGTCTCTCTGTCTCTGTCTGTCTCTGTCTCTCTCTATCTGTCTTTGTCTCTGTGTCTCTGTCTCTCTCTGTCTCTCTCTGTCTCTCTGTCTCTGTCTCTCTCTTTATCTATCTTTCTCTCGATATTTCACAGATTTTACAGTTGTGTTGAACATAGACTTTTGTAGTAGGATCTGATGATTTTGTGAATTTCCCCACTTTCTGCTGTTATATTCCCCTTTTCATTTCTGATTTTGTTAATTTGGATACTGTCTCTGCACTGTGGTTAGTATGGCTATGGGTTTATCTATCTTGTTGATTTTTCTCAAAGAACCAGCTATGAGCTTTGTTGACTGTATATTTCTTTTTGTTTCCATTTGGTTGATTTCAGTCCTCAGTTTGACTATTTCCTGTTGTCTACTCCTAATGGGTGTATTTGCTTCTTTTTGTTCTAGAGCTTTCAGGTGTGCTGTCAATCTGTTAGTATATGCTCTCTCCAGTTTCTTTTTGGACACACTCAGAGCTATGATTTTTCCTTTAGCACTGTTTTCATTGTGTCCCATAAGTTTGGCTATGTCATGCCTTCATTTTCATTAAATTTTAAATAGTCTTTAATTTCATTTTTTATTTTTCCTTGACTAAGTTATCATTGAGTAGAGTGTTGTTG
Source organism: Mus minutoides (assembly GCA_902729485.2). NCBI lineage: Eukaryota > Metazoa > Chordata > Mammalia > Rodentia > Muridae > Mus > Mus minutoides. Next base: position 630,345 of record LR749577.1, read on the forward strand.
AGCTTCAATGTGTTTGTGGGCTTTATGTTGTTTTTGTTGAATACCAGCCTTAGTCTGTGGTGATCTGATAGGATGCATGAGTTATTTCAATCTTCTTGTATCTGTTAATGCCTGTTTTGTGACTGACTATCCGGTCAATTTTGGAGAAGGTACCATGATGTGCTGAGAAGAAGATATATTATTTTGTTTTAGGATAAAATGCTCTATAGATATCTGTTAAATCCATTTAGTCCAAAACTTCTGTTAGTTTCTCTGTGTCTCTGTTTAGTTTGTGTTTCCATGATGTATACATTGATGAGATTGGGGTGTTAAAGTCTCCCACTATTATTGTATGAGGTGCAATGTGTACTTTGAGCCTTAGTAAATTTTCTTTTATGAATGTGGGTGCCTTTGCATTTGGAGCATAGATGTTCCGATTTTTTTTTTTTTTTGGTTTTTGAGACAGGGTTTCTCTGTATAGCCCTGGCTGTCCTGGAACTCACTTTATAGACCAGGCTGGCCTCAAACTCAGAAATCCACCTGCCTCTGTCTCCCAAGTGCTGGGATTAAAGGTGTGCACCACCACACCTGGTGATGTTCTGATTTTAAGAGTTCTTCTTGGTAGATTTTTCCTTTGATGAATATGAAGTATCCTTCCTTATCTATTTTAATAACTTTTGCTTTAAAGTTGATTTTATTTGATATTAGAATGTCTACTCCAGCTTGTTTCTTAGGACCACTTGCTTGAAAAATTGTTTTCTAGCCCTTTACTCTGAGGTAGTTTCTGTCTTTGTCACTGAGATGCATTTCTTTTATGCAGGAAAGTGCTGGGTCCTATTTATGTATCCGGTCTGTTAGTCCATGTCTTTTTATTGGGGAATTCAGTCCATTGATGTTAAGAATAGTAATTGTTGCTTCCTGTTATTTTTTGTTGTTATTTTTCTGTTTGCGTGACTATCTTCTTTTGGGTTTGTTGAGAGAACATTAATTTCTTCCTGTTTTTATGGTGTAGTTTCCCTCCTTGTGTTGGAATTTTCCATCTGTTATCCTTTATAAGGCTGGATTTGTAGAAGATAATTTGTAAATTTGGTTTTGTCGTGGACTATCTTAGTTCCTAAATTTATGATAGTTAAGGGTTTTGTTGGATATATTAGCCTGAGCTGGCATTTGTGTTCTCTTAGGTCTGTATGATATATGCCCAGGATCTTCTGGCTTTTTTACTCTCTGGTGAAAAGTCTGGTGTAATTCTGATAGGTCTGCCATTATATGTTACTTGACCTCTTTCCCTTACTGCTTTTAATATTCTTTTTTTGTTTGTTTGTTTTGTGCATATGGTGTTTTGATTATTATGTGACAGGAGGAATTTCTTTTCTGGTCCAATCTATTTGGAGTTCTGTAGGCTTCTTGCATGTTCATGGGCATCTCTTTCTTTAGGATAGGAAAATTTTCTTCTATAATTTTGTTGAAGATATTTTCTGGTCCTTTAATTTTGGAATCCTCACTCTCTTTATACTAATTATCCTTAGGTTTGTTCTTGTAATTGTGTCTTTGATTTCCTGGATATTTTTGGTTAGGATTTTTTTTTTTTTTTTGCATTTTGCATTTTCTTTGACTGCTGTGTCAATGTTTTCTATGATATTGTCTGCACCTGAGATTTTCTCTTCTCTCTCTTGTATTCTGTTGGTGATGCTTGCATCTATGACTCCTGATCTTTTTCCTAGATTTTCTATCTCCAGTGTTGTCTCCCTCTGTGATGTCTTTATTGTTTTTATTTCCACTTTTAAGTTCTGGATGGTTTTGTTCAGTTCCTTCAGGTTTGTTTGTGTTTTCCTGTAATTCTTTAGGGAGCTTTTGTGTTTCCTCTTTAAGATCTTCTACCTGTTTACATGTGTTCTCCTGTATTTCTTTTTTTTTCACATTTTTTTGTTAGATATTTTCTTCATTTACATTTCAAGTGCTATCCCATAAGTCCCCTATACCCTCCCCTGCCCTGCTCCCCTACCCACCCACTCCCACTACTTGGCCCTGGCATTCCACTGTTCTGGGGCATATAAACATTGCTAGATCAAGGGCCTTTCTTCCCAATAATGGCCAACTAGGCCATCTTCTAATACATATGCAGCTAGAGACATGAGCTCTGGGGGTTCTGATTAGTTCATATTGTTGTTCCATCTATAAGGTTTCAGACCCCTACAGCTCTTGGGTACTCTCTCTAGCTCCTACATTGGGGACCCTGTGTTCTGCCCTATAGATGACTGTGAGCATCCACTTCTGTATTTGTCAGGGACTGTCAAAGCCTCACAGGATACAGAAGTTCTCTATCATCATGAGATGAGATTTCAAATTGGAGTCTCGCTTTTCTTGTGTGTTGGGGTAACCAAGTCTCACTGTGGTGAGAGAATTGGGTTCTGATGATGTCAAGTAGCCTTGGATTCTCTTGCCTACATTCTTGGGCTTGCCTTTCACCATCTGGTTATCTTTGGTTTTAGCTGGTCTTGCTGTCTCTGGCTGTGTTTTGTCACCACTGGAAGCCTGTGTGTCAGTATTCCTGGGAGACCAGTTCTCTGTGGGAAGAATTTGGGTGTGGAGAACTGTGTCACAGGGTCATCTCAGGAGTGCAGATGGAATCCAGAAGAATCGTGTCCCTATCTGTTCCTTGGTTCCTCTGTCCTGATGGCTCTGGTGTGAGTCCCTCTTGGGCCAGGAATTTGAACAGAGTGGTGGTCATACCTGTGCTCACAGGTGTGTAGGCACTCCTGGGAGACAAGCTCTTTCCTGGCAGTATTGGGTATAGAGAGATATGACATTGGGTCACTTCTGGGAGCAGACTGATACTGGAAGCATCCTGTCCCAGGCTTCTCCTCAGTTCCTGTGTCCTAATGGTTCTGGGTAGGTCCCTCTTAGCAGAAATGGTGGTCTTTCCTGTGTTCAAAGGTGTGTTTACACTCCTGAAAGACCAGCTTTCTCCTGGCCATATTTGGGTATGGAGCTTTGTGGCACAGGATCAACTCTAGCCTTAGTCACTTTATAATAAACTAAATGTTAAAAAAAAAAAACCTATTACCTAATAAGTCTTATTGTGTATCTGTAAGTGAAATCCACGATCTCAAGGCCATGAGGAAAAACAAAAGCATTCTCTGTAGACACCAAACATTGAACAATGTCAGTAAAAGTAATGCTCATTCCTTGATTGTGAGAATCTAAAAATCAGGCACTCCAGTAGATAGTTTGTTTGGTACCTTCTTATAAAACTAAATGTATTCTTACCATACAACCAAGTGATTGTTCAAGGAATCTTGTTGGTATATGCAATAGTGTCTACTTTTGGTGGTTGTTTATGGGATGGATCCCCAGGTGGGACAATCTCTGGATGGTCTTTCCTCCCATCTCAGCTTCAAAGTTTGTCTCTGTAACTCTTTCCATGGGTATTTTGTTCCCCATTATAAGAAGGAACGAAGTATCCACACTTTGGTCTTCCTTCTTCTTGTGTTTCATGTGTTTTGCAAATTGTATCTTAGGTATTCTAAGTTTCTGGGCTAATATCCACTTATCAGTGAGTGCATATCATGTGTGTTCTTTTGTGATTGGGTTACCTCTCAGGATGATATCCTCCAGATCCATCCATTTGCCTAAGAACTTCATAAATTCATTGTTTTTAATTGCTAAGTAGTACTCCATTGTGTAAATGTACCACATTTTCTGTATCCATTTCTCTGTTGAGGGACATCTGGGTTCTTTCCAGCTTCTGGCCATTATTAATAAGGCTGCTATGAACATAGTGCAGCATGTGTAGTATAAAAAAGAAATAAACTTTCTGCTGGCCCTCAGGTCTTCAGTCCTTTGTCCTCACCCAATATCACATCAGGTTCCCCTCTCCATCCCACCCCCCCTCCCAAACCAGGCAGCCTCGGGAGATAGAAGGTTGGGGGGATCCTCCAGAATGTACCAGAGATCTGGGAGGTAAGAGACTCTCATGACTCAAAGGGAGTGACCTTAGATAAAATGCTCGACAGTAGGGAGAGTAATCTTATAGAGCCCACCTCCAGTAGGAAGACAGGACATCAAATGAGGGATAATTGTTCCTGACTGAAAGAACTATAGGGATGGAGATGGAGAGGAGCCTGAGGAAAAGAAAGTCTAGTGACAGGCATAAAGTGAGATCTAGCTCAAGGGAATGTTCCAAGGCCTGACACTATTACTGAGGCTATGGAGTGCTCACAAAAAGGGACCTAGCATGATTGCACTCAGGAAGACCCAACAAGTAGTTGAAAGAGTCAGATGAATATATTTGTATACAAGCATTGGAAATAAGCTGCTGACTCCTGTGGTTGAATTAGGAAAAGGCTGAAAGAAGCTGAGGAGGAGGAGGGTGACCCTGTAGGATGACCAGCAGTCTCAATTAACCCAGAACCTGAGATCTCTCAGATGCTGGATCACCAACCAGGCAGCATACATCTGATATGAGGCCACCTAACACATATACAGCAGAGGACTGCTGGGTCTGGTTCAATCAGAGATGATGTACCTAACCCTCAAGATACTGAAGGCTCCAATGAGTTTAGAGGTCAGGTGTGGTGTGGGGGTTAGGGACATCTCATGGAGACAGGGCGTTGTGGAGGAGGTATAGTATGTGGAACAGTTAGAGGGTGAAACAGGGGATGAAGAATAAAATCTGGAGTATTAATTAATTAATTAATTAAAGAAAATAAATGAACTTCCAGGACAATTAGCTTCCAATACATAGCAAAAACCTATGCAGGCAAAACTTCAATGCATGTAGAAGTTAAATAAGCTGATTTGAAAGAGCTTCAGGCTGTATGTTTTCAACCCCATGAAATTCTAGGAAAAGGCAAAACTACAGCAAAAATGGAAGGATGTCATTGTTAATGGTTAAAGAGAGAGAAGAAGAATAGGCCAAGTAAAGAGTATTTTTAACATGGCAAAACTACTGTTTTCATGTTTTTATATCCCTAGATGCATATTACTTTACAAGTTTAAGTTCTTGAAAGTCTTTCAGTTGTAACATGTATAACAATCTGGATGCTGAGAAGAGGTGGTATGAATTAGTGTGTGTGTGTGTGTGTGTGTGTGCGTGTGTGTGTGTGTGTGTGTGTGTGTGTGTGCATGCATTTGTGTACACACACGAGATCAAGTATGAGAGTATTCTATGAAAACTTCTATAAATTCTGCTCAATTTTTCTGTAAATCTAAAACTTTTCTAAGAAATGAAGTCTACTTTTGAAAACTATACCATTCTAAGAATTTAAACTATCTATGAAACAGTGACACCATTTAGTAAGATAATATCACACATTAATATTGTTGGTGCTCAGTTAAACCCAATGAGATTTAGCATGTTGAATACATCCACCCACATGCGATTAAGAGGAACAACAATATGAACTAACCAGAAACCCCAGAACTCGTGTCTCTAGCTCCACATGTAACAGAAGATGGCCTAGTTGGCCATCATTGGGAGGAGAGGCCCCTTGATATTGCAATCTTTATATACTCCAATACAGGGGAACGCCAGGGGCAATAAGTGGTAGGGGGTGGGCAGGGGAACAGGGCTAGGGGATGGAGGAGGGAACTTTTGGGATAGCATTTGAAATTTAAATTAAGAAAATATCTAATAAAAAAAAAGATCTAAAAGATCTCCCATGCTCATGGATTGGCAGGATTAATATAATCAAAATGGCTATCCTGCCTAAAGCAATCTACCGATTCAACGCAATCCCCATCAAAATTCCAACTCAATTCTTCACTGATATAGAAAGGGCAGTTGGCAAATTCATCTGGAATAATAAAAAACCTAGGATAGCAAAAACTATTCTCAACCATAAAAGAACCTCTGGGGGAATAACCATGCCTGACATTAAGATGTACTACAGAGCAATTGTGATAAAAACTGCATGGTACTGGTACAGCAACAGACAGATAGATCAATGGAATAGAATTGAAGACCCAGAAATGAACCCACACACCTATGGTCACTTGATCTTTGACAAGGGAGATAAAACCATCCAGTGGAAAAAGGACAGCATTTTCAACAAATGGTGCTGGCACAACTGGTGGTTATCATGTAGAAGAATGTGAATTGACCTATTCTTATCCCCTTGTACAAAGCTTAAGTCTAAGTGGATCCAAGACCTCTACATAAAACCAGAGACACTGAAATTTATAGAGGAGAAAGTTGGGAAAACCCTCGAAGATATGGGCACAGGGGAAGATTCCTAAATAGAACAGCAATGGCCTGTGCTGCAAGATCAAGAATTCCCAAATGGGGCCTTATGAAATTGCAAAGCTTCTGTAAGGCAAAAGAAACAGTCAGCAAGACAAAAACGCCACCAACAGATTGGGAAAGGATTTTTACCAATCCTAAATCTGATAGGGGATTAATATCCAACATCTACAAAGAGCTAAAAATACTGGACTCCAGAAAAATGAATAACCCCACTAAAAACTGGGGTACAGAGCTAAACAAAGAATTCTCAACTGAGGAATTCCGAATGGCTGAGAAACATCTGAAAAAATGTTCAACATTCTTAATCATCAGGGAAATGCAAATCAAAACAACCCTGAGATTCCACCTCACACCAGTCAGAATGGCTAAGATCAAAAATTCAGGGGACAGCAGATGCTGGTGAGGATGTGGAGAAAGAGGAACACTCCTCCATTACTGGTGGGATTGCAAGCTTGTATAACCACTCTGGAAGTCAATCTGGCGTTATCTCAGAAAATTGGACATAGTACTACCAGAGGATCCAGCAATACCTCTCTTGGGCATATAACCAGAAGATGTTCCAACTGGTAAAAAGGACACATGTTCCACTATGTTCATAGCAGCCTCATTTATAATAGCCAGAAGCTGGAAAGAACCCAGATGTCCCTCAACAGAGGAATGGATACAGAAAATGTGGTACATCTACACAATGGAGTACTATTCTGCTATTAAAAAAATGAATTTATGAAATTCTTGGGCAAATGGATATATCTGGAGGACATAATCCTTAATGAGGTAACCCAATCACAAAAGAAGTCATTGGATATGCACTCACTGATAAATGGATATTAGCCCAGACACTTAGAATACCCAAGATACAATTTGCAAAACACAAGAAAATCAAGAAGGAAGACCAGCGCGTGGATACTTCATTCCTCCTTTGAATAGGAAACAAAATACCCATGAAAGGAGTTACAGAGACAAAGTTTAGAGCTAAGATGAAAGGATGGGCCATACAGAGACTACCCCACCAGGCGGGATCCATCCCATAATCAGTCATTAAACTTAGACACTATGGCATAGGACAGCTAGTGCCTACTTAAGGGACCCTGATATAGCTGTCTCGTAAGAAGTGGATGCTCATAATCATCTATAAGATGGAACACAGGGCCCACAATTGAGAAGCTAGAGATAGAAACCAAGGAGCTGAAGGGGTCTGCAACCCTAGAAGAGGATCAACAATATGAACTAACCAGAATCCCCAGAACTTGTGTCTCTAGCTCCATATGTAGCAGAAGATGGCCTAGTCGGCCATCATTGGGAAGACAGGCCCCTTAGTACTGCAATCTTTATATGCCCCAATACAGGGGAACGTCAGGGCCAAGAAGTGGGAGTGGGTGGGCAGGGTACAGGGAGGGGTGGAGGGGGGAGGTGACTTTTGGAATAGCATTTGAAATGTAAATTAAGAAAATATCTAATAAAAAAGTTGGGAAAAAAAAGATCTATAAACAAATTCTTTCTGTCCTACTACTGGTATGTGTGTCATTATAGTGACACCCTGTCCTTTCAGTTTAAAAACATTGGACCAAACCTCCTGTTTCACTATGCTCTATAGGATTTTCCATTCTTCACTAGACATAAGTTCTGTAAATTTTCCAGAGGCTTTTTGTCTAAGGATTTCATTTGTCATTTAAGTTTTGATTATGTAAATTACTAGATCTACTAATTCTAGTACATCACTAGATCTACTAATTCATGCCTATAATCTCATCTATGAAGAACAATGAACAAGATCCTAAATTCCAAATCTGTATAGCTTACAGACTGTGTTCAAGGTCAAACTTGGAAATGTAGTAAAAGCCTGTCTCAAAACAAAAATCAATTACAAGGTGCTGTGGGTGTATTACTTGCCTAACATGATAAAGTTTGGATATTCAATCCCCATTACTGGAAAATTATTATTGCATTCACTAATTCACACTACTTTTCCTTATCAACCTATATTTTTCAAATAGGAATGAAATTCCTAATCCTTAAGTTGGAGAAAAGAGTTATCACATTTTCTACCTCTACGTCAATATTATAAAATGCAATGCAATCACTAGTAAATGTTACAGCTGAAATGATGACAGAATCACAATGTAAATAAAAGGGTGTTCAGTAAGTTAGAAAGTAGATAAATATAACAAGAAAATACAAAATAAACACACAATATACACTAAGTTAAAAGAAAATATTATTGAAGCCATATTCAAGTAGATGCCTCTTTTCTTAAAATCACCTTAAAATTACAATGTTCTATGGGTATAGCTTCAGATGATTTCATTTATAAGTTGTAAGAGAAATTTAAGGGAAAAATGTCAATTCAATCAATATAAACTTTTCTTGAAATTGAGGAGGAAGAACTACTGAAAATCCATTGTACAAACAAGACCAGCCATGCAAGCTAGATTCCTACTGGGAAGGATTTTAAATCTGCCCAGAATGACTGGGGAAGTTATTATGAACCTCTTTTAATAGAAACTTGCTTATTTTATGTAAGTTGACAATGCAATGCTATGTCTTGAAATAAAGTTCTTCATCTTTTTTTGTTGCTACCATAAGCTATACATTCTAATAAAAAAAAAAAGTTAAAAAAAAAAAAAAAAGAACAAAGACAGAATTGTACTGTGAACAGAATCTTAGTTGCAAATTCTTTAAATATCTGCTATTCTAAAATTCTGGATGTATTTATCATTTCCTTTAAAGGTTATTGTAAAAATGAAGTGATTTTTCTTGAAAGAAATTTTGCATACTGTTTCTTTGATGCAAGCTACTTAAATTACCACTTAGCTAATGAACCCTTCAGATTTCATTTGCATAATTGGTGCCAATTTTGATAAGAGGAATTTATCCTACTGGGATAAAAGCATCATTGGACACACAAATAAAGTGATGATTATTTAGTTTAAGATGTTCATGGAAATGCCACCAAGCAGAGAGGCAGAAACATTAGGTTGTCATTCTAGGCCTCTAAAGTCCATGATTGTGTGTTTTCGGAGACAGGGGCTCAAATGAGACTGATCACACATCCATTAGGTTATATCCAGCAATTGAGTGGAATTTTCAGACAACCCAGTAGTCACAGCTTCAACATGAACAGCCCTCATTTTTAAAGGTAAGGCATTTTTACATGTTATGTCTTAATCTGTATGAATCTAAAATCTCTCATACTCTAGCTTTGCTCCTAGGGTCCAGAGCCATGGTCTAATTTGTATTCCAAATCTTCTACCTCTTCTGCATTAAGGTCTGTGTCAACCACTTTACACACATTTTGCCATCTTTTCTATATAGCTCTAGTCTAGAAAGGACATTGTACCACCCATTCTTATTTACATGAAAAAAGACTACAAATAAATTCCAGTTCAAGTAGCTGGGAGAGAAAGTTGTTGTATTCCAATGATGTTTTTTATGAATCATAAGCCTTTTTAGATTCCATCATACACTGTATTATGTCTTAGAATTAATCTAACTTCAAGCAGAGGTCTTATAACAAATAGCATTTGAGGTCATGCCTTTAAAAACAAAACAGATTCTCACCCTATCTCCAATATTTTTTATAGTAAAGAAAATATCCATTTAATAAACAAAGAATGTCAGATATACTCTGCTTTCTCCAGGCCAATAAGGATAGACCATGGCAACAGGTATGTTGGGTACTGACTTGCATATTCTCTGTAGATGAACTTTGTTTATATGAAGAACAAAACAACTGTTATTTGAAGAATATGATATAAAGGTATTCTGAAGCTCATCTCTTTCACAAACCACAGCATATTTAAGAATCAGTCTAGACCCCTGATTTATAATTATGCTGATTCAGAGTTACTCTACAAGAAAAAAAGCAAGAAAAACATCCGAGGTAATATTCATTCATTCATTCGTGTGTGTGTGTGTGTGTGTGTGTGTGTGTGTGTGTGTGTGTGTGTGTGAGTAGTAAATCTTGATCTGTCTGGCTTATACACAGCCAGACTAGGATATTCTGTAGAATTGATCATGAAGTATAGATTATTCTGCTAAGGAATCAGAATGTAAACTTGGGCTAACAAAACTGACTAGGATCAGTACAATCAGTTTCCTCCTGAAATTGTTGCATAGATTAGACAAGATAAAGTAAAATCAGTACTAAGAACACTTTTTGTATAACATAACAAAGTGATGTCCAGTAAAGACTACACTAACTAATTTGCAACTGGCTTAGAACACTGTAAGAGGCCCAGTTTTTATTAAAGAAAGCTGCTGTTAACAGAAGCAGAGAAATATACAATATAAGGAAAAAAAATCATTGATTCTTAGCCTGGCACCAGAATTCTACAGTCATGGCTTCATAATATCCCATTTGGTAAATGCTGCATGTAAGAAGCATAAGAACACCAGTCCACTCTCAAAACTTTCCATCCAAAATTTTTCCTGTCAAAAAGAAATGCAGAAATGGAACGGAGATGGAAGAAAGGTCAACCAATAACTGGCACAACTTGAAAACCATCCCATGGGAAAGTATCAATCCATGAGAGCATTAATGACAATCTGTTATGCTTGCAGAGAGTAGTCTAGCATAACTGTCCTCTGAGATACTCTTCCCAGTATCAAACTGAAACAGATGCAGATACCCAGAGGAAAACATTAGAAGGAGATCAGGGATACTTATGGAAGAGTTGGGGAAAAGATTGAAGGTCCTAAAGGGATGGGAGAAAGACGAACAAAGTCAACAAACCTGGACCCCTAAGAGCTCTCAGAGTCTTAGTTATCAACTAAAGAACATATAGGGGCTGGGACAAGGCCCCTAGCTCATATGTAGCAGACAGGCAGTTCAGTCCTCATGGCTGCATTGTCTGGCCCCAGTGGGAGAGGATGTGCACAGCCCAGGGAAGAGACTCTGTAAGGCAGAGACAAGGAGTGGGAACAGCATTTGGGATGTAAATAAATAAATAAATAAATAAATAAATAAATAAATAATTACAGAAACCAAACCAACCAACCAACCAACCAAACAAACAAACAAACAAACAAACAAAAAGTACACCCTGGCCCCTAACAAACCCCCAAAATTCTTCTAGCATTTGAAGTTGCTTGAAGCTGTACTTCAATAGCTACTCTCACCCAAAGATGAGACTGTTAACTACACTGTAACGAGGTGTAGAACAAATGTTCAGATAATACAAAATTGTTTGATTCCAAATAGGACAAAATGATGAATTGGGAAATAGAAAATGCAAAAAATAATTCATTGCTATAGGAAATGGGTATGTTAACTCACATGTCAAAAGGTAAAATGTCTATGACACTGTTATGTTGTTGTTACTATTTAAATAACCTATGTGACTAGTAGTACAGAGACTGATTTAGTTCATGACCTATAAAACTTCTGAGGTCATTTTTATGTTATCAAATATACACACATTTTTCAAAATTAAGTAAAATAGAAGTTTTGTTATTTTTTAAACAGAACATCAAATATCTAACAGATATCCTATTAACCCATTGCTAGGTCTGGCAAACTGTGGTAGTTGAGGTAGTTTTCCACAATATTAACTCTTCTATGGCACAAATGTTTCTGACCCTTGTACTTGGGCACTGCCATGTGACTCTCTGTAACAATGAAATTTGGATAAAAGTAATGATATTCCAGCTGCAACTGTGTCTCAAGCATAGTGAGTTCAGACTTGGCATATTAAAACATGGCATGCCCAGTTAAACTTCAAAGTTAGATAAATAAAAACTCTTCCAAGGTAGGCATATTGGTCTATCAAATTGGAGAAATGATGTTAATTTGAATTCGAGTCAGTTAGGCTCTGTCTTGATCTGACCTTTACTATCATGCACAGTATTAAAAACCCATGATTAAACATCTTTAAAAACTATTTCCTATCTCAGTAAATACTAAAGACTTTGCTTGACATATATCAGGTCTTCAATAGATATTTATTAAAAGTTTGCTTACATGTCTAATCTCTTAAATGCGAATATCAGTGTTCTCATTAAATGGCTTCAAAAGTTTACTTAATTTTCTTTACAGGGAAAACAATCCACGTTTCCTTAATCACTACACATGTCAGTAAAATAATGTTACTAGTAGAGTACATATAGTACATATAGTACTAGTAGAGAAATATTTCAATATATGCTTAAAGATTTATTTTTCACTTTTTACATTATATTTCTTCTCAAGAGATATTTTTTCTTTAAAGAAAATATGCCATTGTTGAATATCCAGTTATTTATATGTATTTGATTGTCCCTATTAAATAAAGCCATAAACTGAAACATGAATGAGTACATGAAGGAGAATAACTAAGAATCAGGAAAAAAAAGACTGAACACACCTTGATATTTGGTGATCAGTAGTGATGTTTTTGGAAAGTTATGTCCAGAATTCCCTCAAACAACCAAGAGAAATATAACATTTGAACTTATTCCTAGTGGATGAGTATGAATCAATATTTTCTGGATTAAAATGAGCTGAGTTGAAAATCCTCCCCTGCAACTCTTTCATCCAGAGGCCTTATATTATTGTCCAGGGGGAAGAACATTTAGTAATATCAAGAAATATTAACTGCTTCCAAGTTCTCTACCATCATTTCACAAATTCCCCATTTTCCACAGTCCCTCTTAATACTTTTCTAACTTTGTTCATTAATCTCATATGTTGAGCATCAGAAAATGGGGCTGACTCACAGACGGAAATTTAGAACTTGGGCCAGGCAGCTAATATTCATCCACTGCCTTCCAGAGTTAGCAGAGCATGTCCAGATGGTTGAACATAATAGACTTATTAATACAAAACAGTATACCAATTGAGACTAAAATTTCTTTCAACATAAATGAAAGTACACCTTCACAGTTCATGTTCCACAGACTTCATGGGGGAAAAAGCTCATACCTCCTAAAACTAAGATTTTCATAGCATCTAGTAGGGACTTTCTCATAATAAGTAGTACAGATGTATCGTTTTCTACAACTTCTGTCTTATTTCCCTTTGAGATCTTTTAATTATTGCCTCATAAGAGGTCCACAGGATAATTTTTATATACTTGAAAATAGACAACAATGTTCAAATTTAAATATTTTGAAAGTGTCTGGTAGTCTAGTATTAAACAAGGTAGAAAGCCAAGGATGCAAAACTTACAAGTATCATTTTTTTTAAATCCAATTTAAATAAAGGTTCATAGATTTGGCACACAATTTGCAATGAATATCTTAGACACACTTTTATAACTACAAAAAAACTCTTCTCCATGTCATCCTACTAGCAAATCTACACAGTTAAGTGGAGAAGTAAGGCTATTCTAAAGCTAAATTGAACAAGTAAACAAAACACTTATACTTAAAATATCTAAAGGAGTTTAGACTTAAATAAGTACATTTTTTTATTTTAAAACTTCTTTGTTCTGCTTTTAATTCCAGTAGGATGATATTCATCAATGTGAACTTCTTGGAGACTTCATAAAGTCTGAAGGTTTTCACAGGATGGTGAAGGCAGCCACAACAAGGCTTCTAATGGTGAGCACACAGGGTGAAAAGCTGTGGAGACAGGTTTTGGAGGCAAATAGTAAGAACACTTAAGAACACAGAAGTGTGTTCCTCTTTCCCCACATACCAACATCTGTTGTCACCTGAATTTTTCATCCTATTCATTCTGATTGGATTAAGGTGGAATCTCAGGGCTATTTTGATTTGCATTTCCCCAATAACCAAGGATGTTGAACATTTCTTTAGGTGCTTCTCAGCCATTCAAAATTCCTCAGTTGAAAATTCTTTGCTTAGCACTGTACTCCATATTTAATTGGGTTATTTGGTTTTTTACAGTCTAACTTCTTGAGTTCTTTTTATATTTTGGATATTACCCCTCTATTGTATATAGGATTGGTAAATATATTTTCCCAATTTGTAGGTTATCATTTTGTCCTATTGACAGTGTCCTTTGCCTTACAGAAGCTTTTTAGTTTCATGAGGTTCCATTTGTCAATTGTTGATATTAGAGCCTGATCGATTGGTACTCCTTTCAGAAAAATTTCCCCTGTGCTAGTGTGTCCCAGGCTATTGCCCATTTTTCTCTTCTATTAAATTAAGTATATCTGGTTTTATTTGGAGGTCCTTGATCCAGGTGAACTTGAGCTTTGTACAAGGAGATAAAAATGTACCAATTTGTCTTCTTCTATATGCAGACCACCAGTTAGACCAGCACCATTTGTTGAAAATACTCTCTTTTTTCTACTTCATGGTTTTGGATTGCAAGCTGGTAAAATCACTTCAGAGATCAATTTGGTGGTTCCTCATAAAATTGGAAATAATTCTACCTGAAGACCCAGCTATACCACTATTGGGTATATACCCAAAAGTTGTTCCATCATATCCCAAGGACACGTACAACACTATGTTCATAGCAGCTTTATTTATAATAGCCAGAAGCTGTAAACAACCCAGGTGGAACACACACAATGGAACCCAGAAACAACACAATGGAATACTACTCAGTTATTAAAAATGAGGACTTCACAAATTTTTTCAGGCAAATGGATGAAACTAGAAAATGGCATCCTGAGGTAACCCAGACTCAAAAGGACATACATGGTATATACTCACTGATAAGTGGATATTAGCCCAAAAGTTCAGAATACCCATGATACAACTCAAAGACCATATGAAGCTTAACAAGTAGTAAAGCCAAAGTGTGAATGCTTCAGTCCCACTTAGAAGTGAGGAAACAATCATTGGAGTCAGAGGGAGGGACTTGGGTGGGAGAGGGAATGTGGAGGGGGAGGGATAGGGATAGGGGAGCAGGATCAGGTATGGGAAGAGACAGGAGAGAAATCCAGAAGGCCAGGAGAATGAATAGAAATATGTAATAGTAGAGAACAGGGAACAGGGTATAAGGGTCTTGGGGGACTACTCTAAAGTTCCAGACACCAGGGATTCAAGAGGCCCCCAGGACCAAACGGAGATAACATTAGCCAAAATGGCCAACTGCAGGGATATAGAAACTGAAGAGACCACCTCCAGTAGATAGACATGGCCCCCAGTTGAGGTATGGGACTTTCCACCCATCTCAAAAATTTTAAACCAGAATTATTCCTGTCTAAAGGAAATGCTGGGACAAAAATGGAGTGAGATAGAAGGAAAGGCCATCCTGTGACAGCCTCACAATAGGATCCATCCCATCCACAGATACCAACCCCCAAAACTATTGCTAATTCCAAGATGTCTTTTCAGACAGGAGGCTCTGCCAGCTGCTGACTAAGACAGATGCAGATACTCACAGCCAACCCAGGGACACCAATAGAAGAGTTAGGGGAAAGACTGAAGGAACTTAAGGGGATTGCAACCCTATAGGAAGAACAACTCTATCAACTAACTAGACCACTCAGAGCTCCCAGAAACTAAACTTCCAATCAAAGAGTATACATGAGCAGGACCATGGCTCCTGCTACATATGCAGCAGAGGACTGCCTTCTCTGGCATCAGTAGGAGAGGAAAAACTTTGTCCTGCTGAGGCTTGAAGCCCCCCAAAAAGCAGATGCTGGGGGGTGAAACAGGAATTGGATGTGAGTTTCCTGAAGGTGAGATCAGGAAAGAAGATAACATTTTAAATGTAAACAAATAAAATAATTAATGAAAATAATAATAAAGAACATGGAAGAATGTCTCTACCAATTTACCAATTTTTAGTGTAGAATAGTTGCTTAAGGGCTGTTGGAAAAACTGTAGAATTCTAGCACAAATTATATGCCATGAAAAACACTTAAAACCTAGTGTGAAAGGACAACTTATCTGCCAACCTTATTATCAACACAATTATTTTATGTGTATATTTTTCTAGGCTCTGAAAGAAATATATTTAGACCACATGTAACACTTGTAGGGCAATGACCAGAATGTTATGTTGCTGGTCAAATGTGCACAAAATGTTAGAGGGATGAAATATATTCAAGATTTTAGAAACCTCGATAAGTGAGATTTCATCTACCCAAACAAAAGACCCAAGGATATTGGTTAAGAGAAAGAGCTTTATTAAGTGGCAGATGTGTGGTGCTGGGTTCTACCTCTTCTCTCAGGGTGTCTGGACATAACCAGTACAGTGGGCAGAGGAGGACAAGGACAAATCCAGAACAGGTAGTGTCCACAGTCTGTCTCTCCATTTGGGGCATAGTACACCCCTGCCAGCCAGGTGCAAGTGCTACAGAAGGGGAAGAGATACTTCTTACAGAATGTTAGTTCTAGGGCTCCTTCAGATGAAGGCCTTCCCTGACAATTACTATTGGTGGTGGGATTGAATTCATATGCTCTATTGGAGTGAATCAAGAATTATATAATTTTGAGAAAGGCTGTGACACTATCCAGGAAGGAAACGTCATTAGCTGAAGGCTGAGGCTACTGAGATGCCTCATTAGCATGAGTAAGTGTTCCAGGTGTTGGGTATGTGATTGACTTCTTGTGGCCATCTGTTTGGGGTTTGCTTGGTTACATGGCCCAAGACACAAATGGAAACAGGGAGGGAGTTATCTCTAGTCTTGCTAGCCTCAGGTTCTGAGGTTTTTGAGGCTTCTGAGGCTTGAGTATGCTTCAACTCACTATTCTTATGCTCCTCTGGTGGCATGGTCCACTTACCTCAGCTCTGTAGTTCATACTCAAAAGAAAAAGACTTTCAAAATATTGATAATAACAATTTCAAGTTCTTAAACAAAAACATGGCCACCATTACTGTGTTTTTCCTCTACTTTTTCTCTTAGAGACCTATTCATGTCACTTTATTAAAATGTGATATTGTATTTTGCTTATTATTGATTGTTTTCACATTGTTTTTGTTTTGAAAATATTCTTTTTATAAAGTTTTGCAGCACTTATTTTGAGCCCTGTTGTAACCCAACTAAGACAAGTAATAATCAGAATTTCTGTAGGTACTAATCAGAAGACCTTTCCTATTTTTTTCAGTTCTGAGAATATTAGAAATGCAACCCACCCTTCCATCCTTTTTCTGACTTATTGTTTGATACTGTATCTATATATGTTAATAATATGCATACTGTGACTCCAGTCCTCTAACCCTTCTGATAATACAACATAACTTTCCTTGTTGGCTTTTAAAACAAAACTATATTCGATGAAATTTTATACTCTGGGTAGTGATAATAAAGGATACTAATGCTTGGATGTAAAACTTATCAGATAAATCTGATTGAAGCAAGATGTGATAACATGTCCATATTCCAGCATTAGGAAGACTGAGGCAGGATTGCCATATGGTTGAGGCTGGGCTGGTCTACACAGTGAGATTTCATATTAAAATGAAAACAAACCAAAAGGCTAAGATGCAGAACAAAGGAAATTAAATACATTGACCAAGAGTATTTCACACATTTTCCTTCTCTTTAATATAGTTTTCTTGATTTGTGAGGAAGCTGATATAGTATTAATAGTAATTAAAAACTTATAACAGATTTTCATATCATAGAAAATGAAGGCAGTTTCAGAAAGCAAACAAGAAGCAAGATCATTGTTTTCTATAAGGTCAGTTTCCCTTAGGGTTGCATTCTACCATAGCTTCTTAAAAATGATTGCAAAATAGACAAAACCTTCTGAAGGTAGCTAAACAGCATTTTATGTTCCCTGAGTTTCCAGAACACATTGCAGTGCAGAGAAGAATGAAAATAATCACAAAACAAAACAAAACAAAACAACAACAAACAAGGATAGTTTTAATACTGTCAGGCTTGAATGGAATTCTAGCTCCAAAGTCAATATCCTGTCACCTTAATTAAGCCAGTGTTAATGTGTGTGTGTGTGTGTGTGTGTGTGTGTGTGTGTGTGTGTGTGTGTGTGTGTGTGTCTGTATTGTACAAGGTTCGTATGTGTGATATGATGGGTGTGTGATGTGTGCAAGGAGTATGTATCATGTCATTGGTGTGATATATGTATTATGACATATGTGTATGTTATGTATGTGAACCTCTAACAGAAATATGTAGTAAAGCTCTAATAGTGAAAGCTAAAATCAATGGAGTAGCTTAAATCCTGTTTGAAGAACTCTCAAAGATCCATGGCAATGCCATGAAGACATATTCAACCAGATAGAACCTTCCAAAGTTTTCAAAGAACTTATCCCAGAACTTCCTGAAGTTCTTCCCAGACAAGAGATCTTATCTGAGGACATTTATAGAGCTATAAGATTTTTCTAATATAATGGAATATAATTTAATACCTTCAAAATCCACATTATTTTTTAAAAAGTATTTGAATTATATAGAATGAAAAGATCCAAAGTAAACATAAAGAGGATTAAGTTCAAAACTCAATCTGTTGCCATGGTGAGTACTAAAAGTCCCTCATTGAACTAAAGGATGTTTCATACAGTAAAATAATGATTCTGAGGACAGAGCATAGTATCTTGGATATTATAGCTTGGCAGCATTACTGGATCTATGAAGGAAGCCTCCTTGCCACAGAAAAGGAAGGTATTATTATGCAAAGTTGGTTAATTTAGAAATAACAACTCAGATTGCTGAGAAACACACTAAGGAAGCTTGTATAGATATGAATGTCAGACCCAAGATACTTGACTTCAGGTCTGATCCCATAACTGAGCAAACTTGCTGAGTCTTATGCAAGGTGAGAGCCCATTAATTTATGGGAGAATTGAGTGTGATAAAACATTCATTCAGTATCACTGGTGTGCTGCTCACTTCAGCATTTTTGTGATGTTAATCTACTGAATTTCCTGCATCCTTAAGTCTGAGATGGATGTAGTTTGCTTGGGCTAATAAAATTTGGGAGACAGGAAGATGTGGAACTTTGGAGGTAAGCTTTAAGACACTTGGCAACTTTTGCTTAATTTTTTGCACTGAAACCATTAAATAAAGAGGAGGGATTTGGGATAGGGACATTTCATCTGAGCTACTGGATATAACAAACCTACAATTTCACCAGATAGCCTCAGTTGCAATGAAAGAATAAGAAATCATAATTGATACTCGTTTCAGTCAATATTTTATTGCGACGCGCCTCCCTCGACCAGAAGAAAGTCACGCCACCACTGGGATCTTCTCAGTCAGCTTTATTCTGGAGCACCATGATAGTAGATTCCCAGGACCCAGGACAGCAGCAGAGCTGCTGCTTTTATACTCTCCCAGGGAAGGGGGAGGGTGTTGTAGTGGTTGTGGATTGGTGCACCAAGCTATACCTCACTAGCATATGGTCCGTTCATTGGTACCACAAGCCGCGCCTCATTTGAATATTGCCAGTTCAGGAGGGGCTATCATTTGAGGAGAGCCTGAAGAGAGCTGTGCATGTGCACAAGGCTTTCTTCCCTGACAGCCGGCCGGTCCCCTGCCATCTTGTAATGGCAGAGAGCCGGAGGCTTCTCGGAGCCCGAGCTTCTCAGAACCCGGGGCTTCTCAGAGCCGGAGCTTCTCGGGGCTGCGGCAGCACGGAGCCTCAGCTGCCTACAGGACCAAGGCTCCATAGAGCTGCAGCTGCCTAAGTAGCTGAGGATCTGGAGCCTCTCGGAGCCACAGCTGCACAGAACCTCGGCTGCCCAGAGAAACGAGGCTGTTTACATAGCTGCCTTGGCTTCATGGAGAAACCTTGGCTTCCTACATTTTATAGTTATATATTATACAAGATTGTAAATTATGTAGCTTAACCCATATCTGCTATCTCCCTGATGTACTAGGTCAAAAATCTAGACATACTTTATCTGAACCACTGCTGAGGTGGTCAGAAAGCTGAAATTATGCTTCCATGTCAACATGTCTTCTTTAGAGAAGCATCAACCTCAAAGGGGATTTAATTGTTAATAGAATATGATATCTTTTGGCCATATAATTGAAGGTGATAGCTTCTATCTGATACTTTATCAGATAACAACAGCTACTTGATGCCTCCTCCATATGGCCTTGTTTTTAAACAACTCACAAAGTGTCTATTTACTTCTTTCTTGAATATACTAAGAATCCCAGAGACATTCTACTCCCATCATCTGGCCACCTCATCCAGACTCCTCAGATTCAATAATCTTTAGTTGGAGGGTCTAGTGAATGGGAAAGACTTAGTGGGGGTCACCTTAGAGGGATCTGACACAGCCATTGAATCTTACTTAGGTGGTTTATCAAGCAAGTATGAGTAACTAACCCTCCTTTATCCAACAACAATACCTTAGTATATTATTTAATTATCAGTTGCTGTGATACAACACCATGAATCCAAAGCAACTGATGAAGAAAATAGTTTATTTTCGTTTCTGGTCACATTGGGAAAACATGGCAGCAAGTGGTAGTACTGGCAATAGAATTAGGAAGCTGAAGGCCACATTTTCAACTGCCAGCCCAAAGCAGAAATAGTGAACTGGAAGTGGGAGGCAGCTTTAAACTCTCAAAGCAGCAAGTCTTCCAGCTATCACACTTCCTAAACCTCCTAAAACAGAACTACCAACTGGAGATCGTCTTCAAATACAGGGCCTATGGGAGTTATTTCTCCCATAAACCATGACACTTAGCTAAGTAAAATTTGCCATTTTTAATCATTAGTAAAGAACCCAGTTAGAGAAACTACTTCATTAATTGCTTAGAAAATTAAAGTATCTACTCCATTGTATTATTGGCTGATATGACAAGGTAGAAAACATTTCCCATCAGAGCCAAAAGATAAGCCTGCCACACTAGGGAATTACCAGGCCATTGTGAATTTGAGTTCAGGCTTAGCAATATTTTATCTGCATTCTGTTTTCACATACTAGATCCAAGCAAATTATTTTAAAGGTACAACTACTCTGTGATTGTTCAATGTTATATTTCAAGATTCCAGTGCAGAGGAAGTAAATGGAGCTGGAATTTGGGGAAAATTAAATCTGTGTTTTGAATCATGTTCAGTCATACTGAACTCCAAAAAAATGCTATTTCTTATCCCCTGTTAGGGGAAAGTTAAATTTTTCTGTGGACAGATGATGATAACTTGCTTTCTTCTTCTTCTTCTCTCTCTATTTTTTAATCAGAAGGGAAAGTATGAGTATCTAAGCAAAAGAAGACCTTGACCAAGTCATCATGGCTGGCTGGTTTTCCCAATTGAAACAGTAATAAAACTCACTGGCATTCAACAGACATTGTGATAAAAAGGAGATTCAAATAAATCGTTTTTGAAAAGTAATTCTAAGTTTATGAAAATAAAATCAATCAATTGAAAAGAAAATCTGCCATGAATGTATCAGCATTTCTGGTTTCATAAATAGTGAAAATGTCTTTCAGTGGTGAGAAGAGAGCTAGTGAACTTCCCACTGTAGAACTTCACAAAGCCCTTGAACTTCCAACATACCAGCTACCAACAGTTATGAAATTCAGCAATGTGACTGTTCTTCTATAGTTACAGAAGTGGGTGGGATAAAGAAGAAAGAATCTTACACCTGCCAACTTGACCCAAATAGTTCCTCAGAAGGCTTAAAATGTTGCTTTCCTTCTCATTCAGCCTTTCTATTATGCTTTTCTGCTACAAGTAAGTCCTATTATGTGCAATGTTAAGATATGCACTAGGAACACCATAGTAGGAAGATGAGTTTGGATAGTTCTCACAGAATTTATAGGATAATTAGGGAGAAGTAGAAACAGAGCAAGGATACTGCAGACTGATGGAATATATCAGATACTGTGTTATCAATGAGGGGACAGTTGAGAACAGCCAAAATTCAGGCAATAAATGTATAAAATAGCTGGGTAAGTGTTTTATTATAACCTATACTTAGAACTTAACAGATGAGTAAAATCATTATATTTACATTTTAAGACAGATGATTCTAACAGACAATAGTAAGCATGAGTGAGATCTCAGTCCATGAACACAGTCTGTCAACAAACTGGAACTTGGCCACTCTGATGGTTAGTTTTGATTCTCCCAGTGAGAAGAACTTTAAATCATGATCTGATTTGCTCAGTTTTTAGGAGAAATATACATGTACATGATTTCACATCAACTGGCAGCTATGGCTTCTGGTTTATCTAGACTGCCAGGGACGACACATGATTAACAAACTGGAAACAAGCCAGTCAGAACCTCAACTCTGAATGGATAAGAAAATTCAAGAGTATTCTCCCTTAAGTTGTGCTGAATACACTTGCTTATGAAATACCATTGCTTTCTCTCAGTTCTGAATACACTGTGTGATGCATTTATTTTATTCCACAATCTGTCAGTTTCTTTGCTGTTGTAATTAAAATATACTGTCAAAATCAACATAAAAATGGATCATTGGTTCAAAACAGCAAGTGATAGTCAATCAGTCTATCATGGCAGGAAAGTCACAGAGGCAGGACCTTAAGAGAACTAGTTATATCACATCCTCAATCAAAAGCAGACAGTGACAAAGAAATATGTCCCTGCTAGTGGTGGCTTGTTTTCTCCTTTGCATTTCTTCCACAGTACAGCTTCCCAAATGGTGCAACCTACATTTAAGATGTGCCTTCTCACATTAGTCACCTCAATTAAGAAAATTGCCCTATACAAACACGTCCCTAGGCCTATCTAATACAGATAATGCTTTGTTAGACACCTCTCTCCAATGAGTCTACATTGTATTAAGTCAACAACCAAAACTAATCACCACACAAAACTTAAAATTATTTATATTATGGTATTAAAATAATTTGATATAACACAAAACAGTAAACAGCATTTAATAACTTCCAGAAAGAGTTGGAGAATTTTTGGTTAGATATAGAATTGTTGTATCATACTAGGTAAAATTATTTACCTTGTTATCTTTATGGAGGGATATTAAAGCTGGCCTAAGCATACATGCATACATATACATGCACGCGTGCGCGCGCACACACACACACACACACACACACACACACACACACACACATACACACATATGTCAAATTGCCAAGGGGTGGGAATTTTTAGATTTGCTTTTACTTTGTGTGCACAGGGACTTTGCCTACCTCTACATATGTAAATCAGTTACATAGTGCCCATGAAGGCAAGAAGGTGGCATCAAATCTCCTGCCATGTGGGTGCTGGCAATCAAAACCAGGTCCCTGTTAAGACCCCTAAAGTACTATTTTTTGTTGTTAATGCCAATATATTTCTTTTTTTTTCAAAATTTTTATTAGATATTTTCTTAATTTACATTTTAAATGCTATCCCGAAAGTTCCCTCCCCCTCCCACCGCCCTGTTCCCTTGCCCACCCACTCCTACTTCTTGGCCCTGGTGTTCCCCTGTATTGGGGCATATAAAGATTGCAATACCAAGGGGCCTCTCCTCCCAATGATAGCCTACTAGGTCATCTTCTGCTACATATGGAGCTAGAGACACGAGTTCTGGGGTTCTGGTTAGTTCATATAATTGTTCCTCTTCTAGGGTTGCAGACCCCTTCAGCTCCTGGGGTTCTATCTCTCTAGCTTCTCCAATGTGGGCCCCGTGCTCCATCTTATAGATGACTGTGAGTATCCACTTCTGTACGAGACAGCTATATCAGGGTCCCTTCAGTAAACACTTGCTGTCTTATGCAATAGTGACTGAGTTTAGTGACTGATTATGGGATGGATCCCCCGGTGGGTTAGTCTCTGTATGGTCCATCCTTTCGTCTTAGCTCTAAACTTTGTCTCTGTAACTCCTTTCATGGGTATTTTGTTTCCTATTCAAAGGAGGAATGAAGTATCCACGCGCTGGTCTTCCTTCTTGATTTTCTTGTGTTTTGCAAATTGTATCTTGGGTATTCTAAGTTTCTGGGCTAATATCCATTTATCAGTGAGCACATATACAATGACTTCTTTTGTGATTGGGTTACCTCACTAAGGATTATGTCCTCCAGATACATTTGCCCAAGAATTTCATGAATTCATTTTTTTTAAATAGCAGAATAGTACTCCATTGTGTAAATGTACCACATTTTCTGTATCCATTCCTCTGTTGAGGGACATTTGGGTTCTTTCCAGCTTCTGGTTATTATAAATAAGGCTGCTATGAACATAGTGGAACATGTGTCCTTTTTACCAGTTGGAACATCTTCTGGTTATATGCCCAAGAGAGGTATTGCTGGATCCTACGGTAGTACTAGGTCCAATTTTCTGAGAAAACGCCAGACTGACTTCCAGAGTGGTTGTACAAGTTTGCAATCTTACCCCCAATGGAGGAGTGTTCCTCTTTCTCCACATCCTCGCCAGCATCTGCTGTCACCTGAATTTTTGATCTTAGCCATTCTGACTGGTGTGAGGTGGAATCTCCATGTTGTTTTGATTTGCATTTCCCTGATGATTAAGGATGTTGAACATTATTTCAGATGTTTCTCAGCCATTCGGAATTCTTCAGTTGACAATTCTTTGTTTAGCTCTGTACCCCATTTTAAATGGGGTTATTCGTTTTTCTGGAGTCCAGCTTCTTTAGCTCTGTGTAGATGTTGGATATTAGTCCCCTGTTTGATTTAGGATTGGTAAAAATCCTTTCCCAATCTGTTGGTGGCCTTTTTGTCTTGCTGACTGTGTCTTTTGCCTTACAGCAGCTTTGCAATTTTATAAGGTCCCATTTGTCAATTCTTGATCTTACCGCACAGGCCATTGCTGTTCTGTTTAGGAATTTTTCCCCTGTGCCCATATCTTTGAGTAACCAGATCTCTAGAACTGGCCTTCAAACCTCCACACACTCAGAGGTAGATCTATGGTGGGTAATTTCATATATCAACTTGAGTAAATCATAAAATGACCATTATTTCTGAGTAAAACTGTGAAAATATTTCCCCTTGACTTAGCACTGAGTTAAAGAACTGTGAAAGAGGAAACCCTCTCTAATATGGCATCATTCAATTCACAGTCTGGTATGGAACAAACAGATAGAAGGAGGTTAAATTTGCTCTCTGGTTAATTGCTTGCCTGGGACTTAATCTTTACCAGCCCAAAGCTCTCTCTCTCTCTCTCTCTCTCTCTCTCTCTCTCTCTGTTTGTTTCTTTGTTTGTTTGTTTGTTTGTTGGAGAACTCAGACTGAAATCTACAATTTCTCTTCTCAGATATATTGCCTTTAAACCCTGTAGCCTGTATTCCTGGATTGCTAGCTTGCAAATGGTGGACTGAGGTTTCTAACCTCTACAGTCTTACAAGTCACCACATTTAAATGAATCAAATTGATTATTTTTCAGAATTGTTCATTACAGTGATGTAAAACAGCATTCAAAACTTTGATGATTTTTAAAAGCAAAATGAATTCTTCATTCTTTCGAGTATTTGTTTTTTTCTTACTTTCTCATACCTTCACATATTTATGTTATCTACTGGTTTCCCAGTTAACAAGTTTTAATTCAACAATATAATGAATTGTAATGGCTGAATAATAAGATTTATTGTAGTTTGAGTGCTAAGATTACAATGATTCGGAATAAAATAGAAGGTAAAACCAGTGCTTCTGAAGGCAGAAGGATGTAATGAATGGTAAAAATGCAGCTAGAGTAATGAGTCTAGAGTTGCTGCAACCTGTTAGGACAAGCAGAGAAAGGATAGAAGCTTTAAAAAACTCATCTAAAAGTTAGGAAAGAAGCCAGAGGATGGGTTAATGTATGATCCCTGAACATTCCTGCCCTTTTCCTAGTCTGTAATCTATGATTATGAATTGTATTTAGGAAAATTGGAGGCAATAGGGTCTGTATAAAGTAACAATGTCCATAGAGTCCCAGAATTACAATAGGCTTATCTCAGCCTACACTTTTTCAAAGGGAAGCAGGAACTCCATCATAACCAGGCTGATGATAAGGCAACCTCTAGCAGGCTAATCATCTGGCTCTCATTAAATCCAGTATTGTTTACATTTATCTAGTAGTTGTAGTCAAGCTTCTGTGGTGATGCTATAAAGAGTCACCTTTAGAGGCATCTATTCAAGCTTGGAGTTATTGTTTTCTATACTGACTGACAAGGCTCTGGATGCCCTAACATCATGTGAGGACACAGTGAAAGAGTAGCATCCTTGCAGCAGAATTACTGCTCATCAGACTGCACATAACTTGGTGGCTGGATCTTATATTTCCCAGATTTGGGAACCAAAAACTCTTTATAAGTAATCCAATCTAACAAGGTATCTGGTAAAAGTAGCCCAAATATGCTAAATCATATCTTATAAAACCATGATACCTTAAAAATAATTAATTAATTGTTTATTCACATGTGGTAGGACAGATGTGGAATAAAAGCAGGAGAAGCAATGCTAATGATTAAGTGATTAAGCAAGGATGGGTGAAAGGAGTCAGGGAGAGGAAGAAGTAGTGGGAAGATTAACCACAACTAAGGATGCATGAAAAAGCCTCATGACAACCCACTAATTATTAAGAAAGTTTCATATTACAGCTTTAAAAAGACTTTGAACAGATTTACCCTGCATATTTGGAAAAGTTGTACCCAAACAACACTGGTTATTAAATGAAAATGATGGTACAAATATTGGATGCCTCCCAGAGGTCTATAGTAGACTGTCTTCATTTATCGTGATTGTTCTTCATTACTAAGTTGTAAGATTCTATTGATAAAGATACCATACACTGTGACTCTAGGACACAGGAAAATTTATGTCTAATCAACTAGAAAAATTCCTAACCAGTGGATAGATAGCTTTCATAGCAACAAAAGTTGTTATTCAGATTGCAAGGGAGATGTTAATAGGCTTATCTAGCACTGAGTTTCAAATGCCAGGGAAGATATGCCCAGTATCGTAATAATGAGATGATTTGTTATAGGGTAACTTTCTGATTGGTTTTGAGGTCTGCTGGAGCTAGCCTGGCATGGAATGGTTTGAAGGAGAACAAGAGGTTGTTTTAAAGACTGATGGTCTCTGACCTTCTACTTCTCTAACTATACTGAATGCTGACAACTTTAAAAAATCCTAAATTAAAATCTTTCTTGCTTATTGTATGGTTAAAAATCAGTTGCTTGGGTGACTAACACCTGTTGCCTAGCAGTGGGGAACTAAGTAAAAAAAAAATATTGCTATCAATCCCTTCTCTGTTCAGGCAGCCAAAAGTCTCTCTGACTAGGCCAGTTAACTCTTTGTGTTCTAGAGAGAATTGAAAGGAAAATAAGTAAAATGTTTTATACAGGTAAATATGTGCAGACACATATATTTGTATATACATTTACATTTTCATTTATATATTAACATGTTCACATTTTTGTTGGGCCCAACCATCTGTCGCATATACTCCACAAGTATTTATGCATGCTTACATACATACATATACCTACACACACACACACACACACACACACACACACACACACACACACACACACAGAGACATATACATTTGGATGGGTGGATGGATGGGTGAATGGATGGATAGATGGATAGATAGGGCATAGCTCCTCAAGCGAAACCATTCAACCAAAAATTTTATTACTTTTCTCTGGCCTTTTAATACCTGCTTAGACCAAAAGTTCCTTAGAAAATTACTTCAGATAAAATTTTACATAAAATGTGAGTTACAGAAGGATGTTGATATTAAGTTCAAATCAAAATCTTTTACATGGACTTGCCTTATCATCGTGCACATCTGTGGTTTTATCCTTCGACCTAAATATTTTTCCTTGATCAAAAATTTCTCCCAAGTCTATTTCTCATTTCAGGTTATTATGAAAGCTCATTGTATTTCTTATTATGAAGCCTTTACTTACTATTATGAGGAGTGGGTACATTCTACTCTTTATTCTAACTTTATTATATTTTTTAGCAAAACAACTAAAACCATCTCTTAAAACTTCCTACCTAAAATTATTTGAATCATTTCATGAATTTTAAGGGTCATTAATTCATCTAAACAGCATTAATTCATAACAGTGCATCTTTATGTTGATCTGCTATATTATCAATAGGGTGGTCTAATGCCTAGGTATTATTATATTAGTTAATATTGACAAAAAGGCTTATCAGTTGCAAGAAGCAATTCTGAGATGAAGTAAGTCTCTTTGGAACCTTGTAATTGAGCTAACCCATTGTGACCACGGGTAGCCATGAAACAGTGGTGGGCCACCTCCAGGAATGCAACCTTCTAGCCTTAGTCTATCCTAGATGGCTCCTGAAAGAGGTCTTCTCCATGGAAATAGATTTAATGTCTGGAATTAAAATCCTGCTCAAAAGCCAATAGCTTGGAAGGTCATATATTTTGCTAATTAGTTAGGATATAACTAATTGTCTTTCAAATATTTATGCTTGTACCCATAGAGCTGTGTTTCTCTCAACCTTGGAGAGAGAAGCTTCACTTTGCAATCAACATTGCAATTCATAACTGTATAAAGTGCTAAGAATAACATACTAGGTGCTCATCCCTAAATGGCACATTTTTATTAACCCTACCACAATCAAGACTCAGAGAACATACAGAACAGCAGGCAGAAAGAATGTAAAAGCCTGAGAATGGTATGGTGCTGTAAAATGCCATATTCCAGACAGGACAGGACTGTCATTGTCATGAATTCACAGCAGCTATGGTCCTCTGCACAAGACCTACATGAAATCAAGTCAACCACAATCCCAGAATACATGAGATGATCTTACTGAGGAACTACTGACAGTGAATTGTTGCAGGGA
This sequence comes from Mus minutoides, assembly GCA_902729485.2. Taxonomy (NCBI): domain Eukaryota; kingdom Metazoa; phylum Chordata; class Mammalia; order Rodentia; family Muridae; genus Mus; species Mus minutoides. Next base: position 659,130 of record LR749577.1, read on the forward strand.
TACAGAATCAGTTATTGAGTATGTGTCCACTAGTAGGTTCCTCAAGCTTCAGTGGATGGTCATGCACCCATTAACATGGAGGTAGCATTGGCTGTGCTTACTGGGTTGGGAAAGGGAGAGACCAGGAAGGGAAAGGGGAGGAAGGAAGACAGGAAGGGAGAAAGACTATGAGAGAGAGATTCACACACATTCAGAGAAAGGAGAGAGAGAGAGAGAGAGAGAGAGAGAGAGAGAGAGAGAGAGAGAGAGNAGGGGAAGGGGAAGGGAGAAGGAGAAGAGGAAGAGAGGAGGGAGGATGGAGGAGACATAAAGTTGAGGGCAAATGATAAGAATTGGAAGAGAAAATCAGGAATAGATATTTTATACAAGTATAAAATTCTCAAAATTAAAAATTTGTTTTTAAAAAAATTTAAAAATTATGTATTTATATTCCAAATGTTGCTCCCCTTCCAGGTCTCCCATTCCCTCTCCTTTTTGCCTTTGAGATAATACTTAAACGTCCACCCTCCCACACATCCCAATCACCCATCAACCCATCTACCTAGATCTCATCCTCTGGCATCCCCCTTTCCTGGGGGATCAAATTTTAAGTAACAAAAAAACAAGCATCTCTAGAATACTTTTCACCTAGTTTTATAGGTAAACTAGGACTGTATTTTCTAGAGGCAAGAATCCTAAAAACTCTGCCCATCTCACCTTTCCCCCTAACCCTAATTCCCTCCTAGTCCCCTTCTTTCTCCAAGATACCTCTCCCTCACTCTTCTTTCTCCAGTTCCCCCTTCTCCAATCTCAATTCCTCAGTGTCAAGTTTACTCTACTCAGGCCCTGGAAGCCACATCTCTACTTGCTGCATGTGTGAGTCTGAGAACTTCATGTAAATGAGTAACAATGAACTTGTGTCTTTGTGACTTTTAACCACCCAGTGTTTTCAGGCTTCACCCATATTGTTAAAGATTTTAGAATATATTTTTGCTAGTGTTTAAAAAGAAAGGTGTCTGCTATTTTCCATTTATTTTGTATATGACTTATAACTTCCCTGTGTCCTACATAACTCTCTTCTTTCATGTCACTTCTTGTAATGAAATGTGTAAATCACTTTTGCATTTACTTTTGTGTATGTGCTATACCTATTTTCTCTGTGGTAACCATGGGAATTATACTTAGTCTTCTGAAGTCATTGCTCTAAGATTATACAAGCTTAATTTCAGTATCATGAACAAGCTATTCTATATATTTCTCTTCCAACGCCTTTCAGATATTGATGTCATAAAATGAAACATTTATGAATTGTATTCTGAAGCAAACTGATATAATTTTAAGTGCATTCATTTTTTAAATTATTTAAGAAAAGTATATCCAAACAGGAATTGTTAGAATAACACTAAAGTTTAGATTAGTAATTACCTCCTCAAACATACTGTCCTTTTAATTACTTAGAGGGCAAATGGTAGAGTTACAAAGTATTCTCACACTAATAGTAACTTTGGGGTTGCTCTGGTGTTAACTTCCTGAAACTAACTCTCTTCACAGAACCTTAATTGTGTGTGCTGTTCTTTGCTTCACAGGTGGGACTTCCCATTGTTTCCTGCAGAGCAGCCCTAGCTTCAACAAAACCCTTAACTTCTGTGTATCTGCTAGTGACTTAACTATTTAAAAATTTCAGAATTTTTTTCACATAGAGAATTCTTCAAAAATTTATCATATATAGTATTTTTGGCTAATGGGTTTTGTTGTTGTTTCTATATGCATTTTAAAACTGTAAACTCCTTTCTGTCTCTTGCACCAAATTTCTGTTGCAAGATCATCCAACAATCTTAATGAAGGTCTTTTATATGTGGCAAATTATTTCCTTTACTCAAGACTGTTCATTTGTCTTTTCAATATATGTTTAATATTAATCTTAGGATTGATCTCTAATACTAACACATTTGGAATTTACTGGGTTTCTTAGATGTTTATTAGATATTTATGTTTAAATCAAATTAGAATGTTGTCAAACATTATTTCTTCAAAACTTCTCTGTGATTGCTTTCCCTTTCCTTCTCCTTGGTCTCCTACAATGCATATTTTAGTCTACTTGATGGTGTCCCATAAGCCCTTTCACCTCTCTATAGAACATAAATGATGCTTTTATGTCTCAGGCTTTGATCATTTCTATTGATGTGACTTAAAGTTCAGTATTTCTTTTGTCTGTTTAACCATCTCTTGATTTTATTTCCAATTTAAGTTTCAGTACTTTTTACTTGGAACTCTTTTCATTCAGGCCATTTATTTTTTTATTCCTATTTATATTTGTTCATACATTATTTTCTTGATCTTGTCTACATCTTTGTTTACTTCATCAGCGCCCTAAAACAATTATTTTGGATTTTAATAATTTTTCATCAGGTCTTGGGAGATTGTTAGTGAAAGTATTTTCCTTTGAGTGAACCATTCACCTTTGCTCCCCTGTATACTTCTTGACTGTTTCTGACTTTAAAAGGCAAACATTTATTGTAAACCGGAAACCATATCCCCTTTTCTTATTTATTTATTTATTTATTTATTTATTTATTTATTTATTTATTTGAGAATTTCTTCATTTACATTTCAAGTGTTATCCCATAAGTCCCCTATACCCTCCCCCCACCCTGCTCCCCTACCCACTCACTCCCACTACTTGGCCCTGGCATTTCCCTGTACTGGGGCATATAAACATTGTTAGACCAAGGGTCTTTCCTCCCCAGTAATGGCCATCTTCTAATACATATGCAGCTAGAGACATGAGCTCTTGTCCTTGTGTTACTGTTCGAGAATACAAAACAACCTAAGCAGGCACAAGATTCCATGCAAAGCAAGATCTTTATTTGAATTAGGCAGCAAAAACTGACCAGTCAAGGACAGTAGCACAGGTTTGAGAGCTGAAGGCATCCTTAAACATTCATCGTAGTAAGTATTTAAGCAGATGACAAAACTTTACTATAACTAAGCTGCTACTGATTGAACAGGGCTACAGAACAGACTTGGGAACTGAATTGTGATCTGTCCCCTACTTCCCTGTCCCCAGCCAGAATGTTACATAGCTTTTAAACTTGAAAACCACAAATATCTGTTCCATGTTAGAGTTATATTTTACCATTAATCAGGACTTAGGGATAGGGGACTTTTTTAGGTCTCCTAGTGATACGCTTAACCTGTTCCCATTCAACTGTGCCAGGGTGACTTGCCCAGCATTTATTGCCAACCAGTATGCCAGTTACCCACTTATATGTCTCTTTGAGCCAACCAGGATGTCAGTTATACAAGGAGGTCTTGGGAACTTAAACTTTATTTGACTTTCTATTCAAAATGGAAATTTTATTCAAAATGGCTTCAGTTTGGTTCTTTTCTTCCTATTCTCTCCATCTCGTCGATAAAAAGAGACGTAGAAACACGAACGTCTTCTGTCTAAGACACACAATGAGTAAGATCTTATCTCTGGAATGAGTCTTTCAATTATGATGTGATAAGAAAACAATCATTTAATATAATCAATACCTTCTGGAAGTCTAAACTGGATGGTGGAATATTGACCTCGATTCATTTAGTGGATAGATTTATTGTCTCATTTTCTTTTTAATGCCATTGTCACTGAGGGGACAATTTAAGAACTGTTCTTTCATTGACACAGTGGGAAAGATCATGTATTTCTTCCCTTTGCAAGTTCTGTTCTCTTTCCATAGAGATGGGGTGTTCTGGTTGATAAATTTGAATATTTGTTTGTATTTTCTGTTTCTTTGCTGTTTGCAGGATGTATTTTTCCAGGTCATTGCTTTCTTCAGTCACTTTTGTTCCTTATTTAGGGTCTTTTCTAACTTTTCTCTCTATATAGTCACCCTTTACATTTCAACTGGTTCTTCATATAGGAAAACGTTCATAATTGTAATTGTAATATTTTTCATTCACTTCTCTGATAGTGTTAATTTGCTTTCCAAATATCTAATTTTTCCTGAATTTTGTCATTTTTCCAATGACAATTGTTCTATGTATTTTGTTCTATGTATCTTTCAGTCCACTGCTTTTTTTTTTTTTTTTTTTTTTTTGAGTTGTTTGGTTGCTACAATAGGAGTAAGGACAGTAAAGGAAGAAGAATTTTCATTCTCTGGTAGATCAATATCATTTCTGTCCTCTAAGAGTCTGAACTGGCTTCTTCTCTCCAGACTGAAGAAAGCAATATTGAGGCTCGTGCTTCTCCCAATAGCCTGGTTGGTGGTGAGGCTTTGATTCTGGGCTACTTCCAAACATTTCCTTTCTGTTTTGAGTAACCTTTGCATATACACACTTGTACTTCCACCACTGCCTCTCCCATATGTTGCAGAGAGATGACTTGACTTTTTTTGCTCTCATTATATGACATTCCAGGCCCACGTAAGGAAGAAAGATTGCTCAGTTATTCCAAAAATAAATGCATTACATGAAATCTGTACAAACACTTTTTGGCACTTTAAACACCTGTATCTTGGTAGGAAAAATGAAAAAAAGGCATGTTAAAGATTTGACTTATGTGATGAAGGAATATGCAAGCCCAAAATATGCAGAGATGATTAGCAGACTGGTGACCCAAGGGTGGGGTGGGATGATCATCTAGTCTGAGTCCAGTGACATATTTGATATGGAGATCTCTCTCTGTTCCTCTTTCTCCCTCTCCCACTTCTCTCTCTCCTTCTCCTTTTCTCTTATCTTTTTTCTCCCTGCCTCCTTCTTTTTGTCTGTCCTCTTACAATTGTTTCTTTGTTCCTATAGCTTTAAATAACATGCTAGCCACTTTTAACAGTACAGCTGTCAAGATTGGTGGGTTTGACAGCTCTAGGTGTGTTTGTCAAGTGACTGGGATCTATCAGCTGGACAGAATACAAAATTCTCAGTAGTGATCACTGATATTCTTGGAAGTTTCTACTCTTCATTGTTTTTAAAGTTCAATTCAGAGTGTCATCTCTATAGTGCAAGCTATATAGTATTATGTAATAAGTTTGTTCTACTTTCTGTAATTCAGATTTATGTTTATGTTTCTTACCACATATTTCTCAGTGGAGTTGGAGAGGACATACTTCCTTCTTTTTCTGGGCTGAGATTGGGCCCCCTTTCTACTGCAGGTGATAGAATGTGCAAAGATGTTTGAATGAAAGCTGTGGTGGAAGGACTGAATCACCTCCGTTTCTTTCTTTAGCAAGGAGAGTCTCAGAACCATGTATTGGAAAAGAATGAAATAGACTCATGGTTTAAATTAGAATTCTGCCAGCTACTTATAAATCCTCTACATATCATTCTATTACCAGTAAAATTTCTGCTTAGTATTCATAGAGGGTAAAATAAAATTACCTTTATAGCTTCTTTTTACTTTGGAAACAGGTGGAAAGTTACTATTGAAGAAATAAGCATTTGAATAATTATTAAAAGAAATACTATTTAGTTATTGTATAGACAGGAAGGAAATATATTTTCTGATTAGCAAAGCAGCAAAGAAATTTTGGTCATCTGCACGGAATCAATGTTACAGAGTGTAGGCTGAACATTATATAAGAACAGACCAGAGCTGCACAAGTCAGCTCGCAGACTGCAAATGGTGACTGAGCAGACTGCAGAAGCAACGCAGCTTCTGGGACAGGCCAGTTTCAGGCACTAGACATCCGGGCACCTTTCCCTCTTGAGAAGAGGTGTCCCCATGGGAGGGCTTTGTCTGCCAGAGCTCAGGAGGGAGCCAACTTGGGTCCTGGGCCCCTCAGACCAGTCTATGCAGGTGAATGTGCAGGCAGCAGAGGCAACACATCTTCTGGGACAGGCCCTATACAGTGACTTCATCTTTAGCCAAGAGGCAGGTTTGAACACCAGACCTCAGTGCACCTTCCCTGCAAGAAAAGAGCTTGCCTGCAGAGACTACTCCAACCACTGAGACTCAGGAGAGAGCTGGACTCCCAGGACTGCTGACAGAGGCTAACAGAATCACAGGAGGAACAAGCTCCAACCAGAGACAACTATAACAACCAACTCCAGAGATTACCAGATGGAGAAAGGCAAATGTAAAAATCTTAATAACAGAAACCAAGACCACTCACCTTCATCAGAACCCAGCACTCCCACCTCAGCCAGTCCTGGATACCCCAAAACACCCGAAAAGCAAGACTCAGATTTAAAATCAAATATCATGGTGCTGGTAGAAGACATGAAGAAGGACATTAAGAAAGACATGAATGACTCACTTAAAGAAATGCAGGAGAACATTGCTAAAGAGGTAAAATCGCTTAAAGAACTACAGGAAAACACAACCAAACAGGTAATGGAATTGAACAAAACCATCCAGGACCTAAAAAGGGAAGTAGAAACAATAAAGAAAACCCAATGGAGAGAGCATACACTAGAAGCTTGACAGCACACCTAAAAGCTATAGAACAAATGGAAGCAAATTCACCCTAGAGGAGTAAATGGAAGGAAATAATCAAACTCAGGGGTGAAATCAACCATGTGGAAACAAAAAGAACTATTCAAAGACTCAAACAAACCAGGAGCTGGTTCTTTGAGAAAGTCAACAAGATAGATAAGCCCTTAGACAGACTCACTAGAGGGCAAAGGCATAGCATCCTAATTAATAAAATCAGAAATGAAAAGGAAGACATAACAACAGATTCTGAGGAAATCCAAAACACCATCAGATCCTTCTACAAAAGGCTATAATCAAAAAAATTGGAAAATCTGGATGAAATGGACAAATTTCTAGACAGATACCAAGTACCAAAGTTAAATCAGGATCAGATTAATGACCTAAAGAGTCCTATATCTCCTAAAGAAATAGAAGCATTAATAGTCATTAATAAAAAAAAAAGCCTAGGACCAGATGGGTTTAGTGCAGAGTTCTATCAGACCTTCAAAGATGACTTAATTCCAACTCTCCTCAAATTATTCCACAAAATAGAGACAGAAGGTACTCTACCCTATTCATTCTATGAAGCCACAATTACTCTGAAACCTGAACCACACAAAGATCCAACAAAGAAAGAGAACTTCAGACCAATTTCCCTCATGAATATCAATGCAAAAATACTCAGTAAAATCCTTGCAAACTGAATCCAAGAACACATTAAAACAATCATCCATCATGACCATGGAGGCTCCATCCCAGTGATGCAGTAATGGTTTAATTTATGGAAATACATCAATGTAATCCAGTATATAAACAAACTCAAAGACAAAAACCACATGATCATCTCGTTAGATGCTGAGAAAGCATTTGACAAAATCTAATACCCCTTCATGATAAAAGTCTTGGAAAGATCAGAAATTCAAGGCCCATACATAAACATAATAAAAGCAATGTACAGCAAACCAGTAGCCAACATTAAACTAAATGTAACAAAGCTGGAAGTAATCCCACAAAATCAGGGACTAGACAAGGCTGCCCACTTTCTCCCTACCTATAATAACAATAAAAGGACAGACCAGAATAAGCTTGAGATACCAATGACTGATATGCATAGCTTTGTATTACACTATGATCTATGGTCTATACATATTCACGTGTAGTCTTTCCTCTGGGATTCAGGATAAATTCACTGATAAACTCAAAGATTATAACCATGAAATTGTCTCCAGTGGTGGAGACAATAAGTAATAACCTATACTTTCTTAACAAGGAACTAGAATTCTGCCATCATTATTAAGCATACTTGTAGTAGAGGCCCTGAATATTTGATTTTAACATTCATTGTTCAGGTCTCCAAAAAGAAATAAAATATTGTGGTGAGGAATTAAATAATAGGTATAAGTCAGTAACAGATTTTAATTTATCAAGAAATGGTAAATATTCACAATAACCCTAGGTTAATTACCAGATAATTATTCTCGAACTTTATTGTTCTCAACAAGCTGTAATTGATTTGAATGTCAGAGCTTTGCTTATGGAAATATTTGTTCTATGCTTTAATTTTTCCTCCCAATTTTCACTAATATCTGCTAATAATATCCTTCACATGATCTAGTATGAGTGCAATTCTTATTAGAGAGTTCCTACTTTAAATATATGGAGCTGATAGGTTTTCTATTTTGCCATTAAAGATTACAGGACTTATATTTTACAATATCTTCAATAAAGGACCTAGCAAAATCCAAAATGCAAAATAAGACTGGGAAAACCACCCTTGTTGAGTCCAAATGTGCTTTTATGTACCGTTAAGGATCATTTGACCCTTAGAAAACTTAAATCAGTATTTTATAATCTATAAAGCACTTTCCAAATATTCAGTTAATTCTCATCATTATCCTAGGAATATGCATTATTTCATCATGGAAGAGTCAGTCAGAGTTGCAGAAAGTTTTAAATGAATTAGAAATGTCAATATATAACTTATTAAAAATTTGCTGATAAGTTTATATAAAATCTTCAAGTCTTCTCAGCATACTTGTTACCATAACAAAAGTTTATTTTAGTAAACTTTAATATTATTGTGAGAGTATTGCATGCCTAATTAAAATTTAGTTCTTGAGATGATGTCACAATGACTTCAGACAACAATCAATCATCCTTATGTATATTCCTTTTTGATTCTTAAATAATTAATATTGACCTTTATCAATGGGACAATATGATAAAATACTGACTTTCATTAGGAATATCAGTCTTGATTGGGTCCAAGGACACTCAGAGACCAGTCTGCTCAGGTCAGCTCACAGATCTCAAAGGGTGAGTGAGCAAACTCCTGAGCAGCTCACTTTTTGGGACAGACCCAGCTTTGGGCTCTAAACATCCAGGCTCCCTCCCCACCTGAGGAGACTTCTCCGCCTGGGAGGGCTTTCCCTGCTGGAATTTGTGAGAGAGCCTTCTTGAGTTCCAGGTCACTCAGAGACCAGTCTGTTCAGGTCAGCTCACAAACTACAAAGGCTCCCACAGAGACCAGTCTGTGCAGGTGAGTGTGCAGACCACAGAGGCAACACATCTTCTAGGACAGGCACTATATAGGGTCTTCAACTTTACCTAATAGGCATGTCTGAACACCAAAACTCCATGTACCTTCCCTACAATAGGAGAGTTCGCCTGCTGAGACTACTCTGACCAGTGAGATTCAGGAGAGAGCTGGGCTCCCGGGTCTGCTGACAGAGTACAACAGAATCACAGAAGGAAGAAGCTCCAACCAGAGACAACTATAATAACCAACTCCAGAGATTACCAGATGGCAAAAGGCAAACGTAAGAATCTTAATAACAGAAACCAAGATCACTCACCTTCATCAGAACCCAGCACTCCCACTTCAGCCAGTCCTGGATACCCCAACACACCCGAAAAGCAAGACTCAGATTTAAATCATATCTCATGGTGCTGGTAGAGGTCATTAAGAATGACATTAAGAAGGACATGCATAACTCACTTAAAGAAATGCAGGAGAACACTGCTAAAGAGGTAAAAGTACTTAAAGAGGAAACACAAAAATCCTTTAAAGAACTACAGGAAAACACAACCAAACAGGTAATGGAATTGAACAAAACCATCCAGGACCTAAAAAAAGAAATAGAAATAATAAAGAAAACCCAAAGTGAGATAACTTTGGAGATAGAAACACTAGGAAAGATATCGGGAACCATAGATGTGAGAATCACCAACAGAATACAAGAGATGGAGGAGAGAATCTCAGGTACAGAAGATTCCATAGAAAACATGGGCACAAAAATCAAAGAAAATGCAAAACGCAAAAAGATCCTAGCTCAAAAAACCAAGGAAATCCAGGACACAATGAGAAGACCAAACCTACAGATAATAGGAATAGATGAAAAAGAAGATTTTCAACTTAAAAGGCCAGCGAATATATTCAACAAAATAATAGAAGAAAACTTCCCAAACCAAAAGAAAGAGATGCCCATGAGCATACAAGAAGCCTACAGAACTCCAAATAGACTGGACCAGAAAAGAAATTCCTCCCGACACCAAAGTATTCTATGACAAAACCAGATTCACACAATATCTTTCCAGGAAGCCAGCCCTTCCAAGGATAATAAATAGAAAACACCAACACAAAGATGGAAACTGGACTCTTAAAAAAAGCAAGAAAGTAATCCTTTAACAAAACTAAAAGAAGACAGCCACAAGAACAGAGTCCCAACTTTAAAAACAAAAATGACAAGAAGCAACAATTACTTTTCTCTTAACATCAATGGACTCAATTTCACAAGAGAGAGAGAGAGAGAGAGAGAGAGAGAGAGAGAGAGAGAGAGAGAGAGAATAGAAACAGAAGGTACTCTATTCAATTCATTCTATGAAGCCACACTTACTATGATACCTAAACCACACAAAGATCCAACAAAGAAAGAGAACTTCAGACCAATTTCCCTTATGAATATCAATGCAAAAATACTCAGTAAAATCCTTGCAAACTGAATCCAAGAACACATTAAACAATCATCCATCATGATCAAGTAGGTTTCATCCCAGTGATGCAGTGATGGTTTAATATATGGAAATACATCAATGTAATCCACTATATAATCAAACTCAAAGACAAAAAACACATGATCATCTCGTTAGATGCTGAGAAAGCATTTGACAAAATCCAACGCCCCTTCATGATAAATGTCATGGAAAGATCAGGAATCCAAGGCCATACCTAAACATAATAAAAGCAATATACAGCATACCAGTAGCCAACACCAAAGTAAATGAAGAGAATCTGGAAGCAATCCCACTAAAATTAGGGACTAGACAAGGCTTCCCACTTTGTCTGTACCTATTCAATACAGTACTTGAAGTCCTAGACAGAGCAATTTGACAACAAATGGAGATCAAGCAGATACAATTTGGAAATTAAGGAGTCAAAATATCACTATTTGCAGATGATATGATGGTATATATGAGTTACCCTAAAAATTCCACCAGAGACCTCCTAAACCAGATGAACAGCTTCAGTTCAGTCGCTGGATATGAAATTAACTCAAACAATCAGTGGCCTTTCTCTACACAAAGGATAAACACGATGAGGAAGAAATTAGTGAAAAACCTCCCTTCACAATAGCCACAAATGATATAAAATACCTTGGAATGACTCTAACTAAGGAAGTGGAAGATCTTTATGACAAGAACTTCAAGTCTCTAAAGAAAGAAATTGAAGAAGATCTCAGAAGATGGAAAGATCTCCCATGCTCATGATTGGCAGGATTAATATAGTCAAAATGGCTATCCTGCCAAAAGCAATCTACAGATTAAACGCAATCCCCATCAAAATTCCAACTCAATTCCTCACTGAGATAGAATGGGCAATATACAAATTTATCTGGAAAAATAAAAAACCTAGGATAGCAAAAAATATTCTCAATAATAAAAGAACCTCTGGAGGATCACCATGCCTGATCTCAAGCTGTAGTACAGAGCAATTGTGATAAAAACTGCATGGTACTGGTACAGCAACAGACAGGTAGATCAATGGAGTAAAACTGAAGACCCAGAAATTAACCCATTCACCTATGGTCACTTGATCTTTGACAAGGGAGTTAAAAACATCCAGTGGAAAAAAGCATTTTCAACAAATGGTGCTGGCACAACTGGCAATTATCATGTAGAAGAATGTGAATTGATCCATTCTTACCACCTTGTTCAAAGCTCAAGTCTAAGGGGATCAAAGAACTCCACATAAAATCAGAGACTCTGAAATTTATAGAGGAGAAAGTGGGGAAAAGTCTTGAAGATATGGGCACCGGAGAAAAATTCCTAAACAGAACAGCAATGGCCTATGCTGTAAGATCAAGAATTGACAAATGAGACCTCATAAAATTGCAAAGCTTCTGTATGAGAAATGATATTGTCAATAAGACAAAAAGGCCACCAAGAGATTAGGAAAGAATTTTTACAAATCCTAAATCTGATAGGAGGACTAATATCCAATATATACAAAGAGCTCAAGAAGGTGAACTCCAGAAATTCAAATAACCCCGTTTAAAATGAGGTACAGAGCTCAACAAAGAATTCTCAATTGAGGAATAATGAAGGGATGAGAAGCACTTGAAAAAATGTTCAACATTCTATATCATCAGGGAAATGCAAATCAAAATAACCCTGATATTCCACCTCACACCAGTAGAATGGCTAGGATTGAAAATTCAAGTGACAGCAGATGCTCGCAAGGATGTGGAGAAAGAGGAACACTCCTCCATTGCTGGTGGGATTTTGAGCTGGTATAACCACTCTGGAAATCAGTCTGATGGTTCCTCAGAAAACTAGACATAGTACTACTGGTAGATCCAGCAATACCTATCCTGGGCATATACCCAGAAAATCTTCCAACTGCTAATAAGGACACATGCTCTACTATGTTCATAGCAGCCTTATAATAGCGAGAAGCTGGAAAGAACACAGATGTCTCTCAACAGAGGAATGGATACAGAAAATGTGGTATATTTACACAATGGAGTACTACTCAGCTATTAAAAACAATGAAATTATGAAATTCTTGGGCAAATGGATGTATCTAGACGATATCATGCTGAGTGAGGTAACCCAGTCACAAAAGAAGTCACTTGATATGCACTCACTAAGTGGCTATTAGCCCAGATACCTAGAATACTCAAGATACAACTTTAAAAACAAATCCATCCAATAAATGACTGTCAGCATCCACTTCTGTATTTACAAGGCACTGACATAGCCTCAGAAGAGATAGCTATATCCGGGTCCTTTCAGCAAATCTTGCTGGCATATGCAATAGTATCTGGGTTTGGTGGTTGTATATGGGATGGATCCCCAGGTGGGGCACTCTTTGGATGGTCCTTCCTTCCTTTTCAGCTCTAATCTTTGTCTCTGTAACTCCTTCCATGGGTATTTTGTTCCCAATTATAAGAAGGAGTGAAGTATCTACACTTTGGTCTTCCTTCTTCTTGAGTTTCATGTGTTTTGCAAATTGTGTCTTGGGTATTCTAAGTTTCTGGGCAAATATATGCATATCAGTAAGTGCATATCATGGGTGTTCTTTTGTGATTGGGTTACCTGACTCAGGATGATATCCTCCGCATGCATCATTTGCCTAAGAATTTCATGAATTCACTGTTTTTATTAGCTGAGCAGTACTCCATTGTTTAAATGTACCACATTTTCTGTATCCATTCCTCTCTTGAGGGACATCTGGGTTCTTTCCAGCTTCTGGCCAGTATAAATAAGGCTGCTATGAACTTCATTTGTTTTTGCGTGTTTGTTTGTTTGCTTGTTTTCTTGCTTTTGTATTTGTTACTCAAACTTCTAGAATGTGGTAGACGAAATCTCCAGAGGGAATAGAAATTTTCACTTTTCTATAAGTTCTAATAATAATTTCACTGTCCAGCCTTCTTTTTTACTACTGTTGATGTTGTAATATGATCAGTCAGACAGAGTACCATGTTCAATAGTTTGAATAGATATATTAAGTTCAATTTGAGCCAGCACTGGCTTCCTTTTCAGTGTGTAATACTTACTTCTTTCCAATTCCTACATCTTTCTGCACTGTGAGTGATCTGAAAGATATTGAATCTTGGTTGTGGGGTTACGGAGAAAAGCTTATTAAACTCATGGTTAAAAGTTTTGAGAGTGTTCTGAGGAAAACATCAAATAAGAAATTAAAAACTATCAGAAATCAAAGGACTGAAAACTTCATCTTAAAGAATATATTTATAAAGAAACACAGAAACACATATGGGAATGTGGGGTCTCAGGGACACTGATATCAAGTATCCCTGATTAAAGATTCAAAGATTACAAGTTAAAGGACTTAACATATTGTGGAGGGATATAATTAAAAGGGAGACAATGTAATACTATCATGGAAATATCATAAAGTTTTGTTAAATCTAAAAGCTACTACTGTGAATTTTTTCTTTATTTATAAACATGAATTGGACATTTATTTTATAATGAATTCTGGATTCACATGGGTTTAAAAGTTGACTGTATCTTTTGCATAATGGTTCAGAATTCATTAAAAATCTCCCAACCTATCTTGGTGATAACTATTTTTAAAAGGCATTTAAAATAAAAATTTTGTTTACTTATTAGCTATCAATATCCTATTTATAAGATATAACAGAGAATGCTATTCCAGTTTATATTGAAGAGAAAGAAGAATCAGTATTCTCTAAGCATGGCTTTCAAGCCAATTTCCATCTTCATAAATCCTTAATAAAATTCAGCATAACAAAGGGTACACTAGTTCAGATTACTTAGAAATATGTATTATTCACATGTATCATCTTGAATGAGTTCTGCAAAAACTATTGTTTTTTTTCTAATTGATAAGATGTTCAACTTTTAAATTTATACCTAATTTGATGGGAAAATGACCAGATAATATGTCCTGAAATACTGTTGAAATTTACATTTTTCTGAAATGTTATAAAATTTACTGAAATAAAATTTTATTTTTTTTGGAGAGTTATAAACTTACATTTATTTGCACATATATATGCATACTAAACTTAATTATTGATTTATTATTCAAATATGATACTTTTCTAGACTTTTCAAATCTTAATTTGAAGTATTGTTACCAATTTTGAATTTTGACTCTTATCTTCCTCTCATCTTTCCAACACTAAGTCCTACCTCATTTGTTATTATATCTATTATAGTTTTCTACTGTATGCTCCTTTTTAGAAAATTTGCCTCTTACATGAGAAATAATGTTAGGGTTTTCTAAATATCTACACTTAAGCTCAAAATATCAAAGCAAGATATTCTCAGATAAGTTGGAGCTCAATGGAATTCAAGTCCAGCACAGATTCTGACTTACTCCCTGGTTTGTCTCATTGTCTCTCATTATACCTACAGCACATCTAGTATGATGGAAAAAAAAAAAAAAGAATGGTGGCCAACAGGACCCTTCTTTGCAAGGAGATTATTTCAATAGTATAAGTTACTTTTCTATTTCATTATTTTCCACTGAACATTTATAATCATTTTCCCAGTGTTTATGATTTTTCTTAGAAGTCCATTAATTTTCTTTTTTAATAATTAAGTTATAGCATATTCTATTTCAATTTTCAGGTATCAAATGTATATTATATAAATTGAATATATTATCAATTAACTCTCCCACAAAGATATTCTTTTGTAATTTGGCCTCGGCACAAATAGAAGTCTAGTCTTTGTATCCAGTGCCAAGAATACCTATAAATATGGCCAATATAAAATTGTAAACTTACTTAAAACATTGTGAGAAAAATGTGCAAAAATGATAAATGGCTAAAATCATAGTTCTGGAAGGGAAGAAAACAAATGATAGAGAATCTTTGAAAATTACACAGGCTATTTAGCTTAGCTATACCATACCTAAGTGCCAGAGGAAGGAGGCTTGGAGGGTAAATGAACAACCCAGAGAGTGGAGTCCCATCTGCTCTGACAGCCTGCAGCTCCCAGGGATGACAGCATTTATGCAAGGATTTGATTGATGTCATCTCAATTGGCTCTTGACAAGAGAGGTGGTGGTGGATGTCTGAATTAGAAATTGGTCCTGGGATCCTGAAAGTAAGCCAAGACCAGTGGTTATAAAAACGGTTTAGTAAACAAAGAGCTGCTATCACCCCTTGCCAGTTCCCTTCAAAAGTAAGCTAAGAAGAAAAAGAATGGGCAGGAAAAAAGCAAGAAGAAAGCAATAAACATGAAAAAAAGATTAAATGGTGGAACAGACTGAGGCTACTACATGAAAAATTACCAGTTTCCTGTTCAAAAACAATAGTTATGTGTATATCCTTGTCCATTCATTCATGCCATCTCTCTGATTTTTACTACCTTTTAATATTTATTTTATAACATTGCAAAGCTGATTTTTATTCAATTTTTACAGTCTGATATATCATTTGAAAAATTTAAAGCCAGCCTTAATTAACCATACCACAAACAATAACAATTTATTTACATATTAATTTCTACCTATTTTGACAGTAAAAATGTTTCAAAACAAAATTTGATTAATTATATAATGTTCAATGCATAAATAATTCAAATTTATTATTTAAATGGCTTCTTAATTTCAATATAATTTTAAATTTATTTTAATATTATGTGTATCAGCTCTTTGATTATACATGCAATATATGCATGCAGGAAGAGACCACAGGGTATCAAAACGCATGGGGATGTAGTTACAGACAATAGTGAGCTGCCATGTAGGTGAATGGAACTAAACTTGAATATTCCGATCAAGAGCAGCAAATGCTCTAAAGATCTGAGCCTATAGCCTCCTACAAATGGTTTTCTAATATTACATCATTTTAAGTTAAACCTTTAATATGTGTGGGTATATTTCTTTATGTTATTTGGATTGTTTTCTTAGGCAGAATTACTGGAGAAAAGTCTGTAGTTAAAATGAAACAATTCTAAATTGAATAAATGTGCCCATTTGCTTCCACAAATATTTGCAATATTTGAAAGAAAGAGCTGCAATGATGCCCAGCAACTGTACACATTCCCTTGTTTTCTATTAGTTTTTCTCTCTGCTTGCATTACAAATGCCATATCTCCCTGTTACTTTTCCTTACTCCCATGGGTTAAATGAGGCTTTATATATAAGTTCCTTATATTCCTGTTACACCATACGGGTAAAATCAATTTAAGGAGAGAATGGCTTCTTTTGGCCATGATTTGGATATGAAATTCCACAAGAGACTCATATGTTCTACACTTGCTTCCAATATAGTGACACTACTCTGGAAGATTCTGAAAAGTTGATTAGGCATGATCTAATTAAAGAAAGCATATCACTGGAAGCAGAAATTTGAATTATCCTTCCTGTCTCTTCCCTCACCACTGATTCTTTTCTGCAATAAAATAGCATCTGTCACATGGTTTTAGATATTCTGCCTCACCAGAGACTCAGAATACATGGAACTGACTATGATGGACTGAGTGCACTGAAACAGTGAGCTAAAACAAATCCTTCCTCTTCAATTGTTTACATCAGTTATTTTGTCAAAAGCATTATATTGTGAATTTTGAATTTTTTAAACATTTCATTCTTCAATGACATAAACATCCCTGCTGATTTAAAAATTAACTTTTCTAAACATAAGTTAAAATTGAAATATCTCTTCTACTAACACAATAGACCAAGTTCTATACATTTCTTGATTTGACAACTTCAGTGATTATCAAAGTAAGCTATTTTTATAACACTGTTGATTTTTTTCTTTCTTTTTTTATTGGTCATTTGATTTATTTACATTTCAAATGTTTTCTCCCTTCCTTGTTTCCCCTCTGCAAACCCCCTATCCCATTTCCACTAACCCCACTTTTATGAGGGCGCTCCCCCACTCACACACCCACTCACTCCTGCCTCACCACTCTAGCATTTCCCTATGCTGGGGTATCAAGCCTTCACAGGACCTCCCCTCCCATTGATTACAAGATAGGCAATGTTCTGCTATACATGCAGCTAGAGCCATGGGACCCTCCATGTGTACTCTTTGGATGGTGGTTTAGTCCCTGGGACCTCTGAGAAGTCTACATGGTTGATATTGTTGTTCATCCTATAGGGTTGCAATCCCCTGCATCTTCTTCAGTCCTTTCTCTAACTCTCCACTGGGGTCCCTGTGCTCAGTCCAATAGTTGTCTGCAAGCATCTGCATCTGTATTGGTCATAAACTGGCAGAACCTCTCAGGGGACAGCTATGCCAGTCTCCTCTCAACAAATACTTCTTGGTATTTGCAATACTGTCTGGGTTTGGTGTCTGAAAATGGGATGGATCCCTAGGTGGGGCACTCTCTGGAGAGTATTTCCTTCAGTCTCGAATTCACCCTGCATTTCCTTTAGACAGGAGCAATTCTGGTTTAACATTTTTGAGATGGGTGGGTGGAAAAAAAAAAAACAGCATTTTAACTAATGATGGGGCTCACTTAGCAGTCAGCATGTAGAATGCAAATTGATGCATTCTTAACTCCTTGTACAAAGATCAAGTCCATGCATCAAGGATGTCCACATAAAATCAGATACAGTGAATCTAATAGAAGAGAAAGTGGGAAAGAATTTTGAACACATTGGCACAGGGGAAAATTTTCTGAACAGAACACCAAATGACTCAGGCTCTAAGATCAACTATAGACAAATGGGATCTCATAAAATTGAGAAGCTTCTGTAAGGTAAAGGAAACTGTTAACAGGAAAAAACAGGAACCTACAGATTAGGAAAAGATCTTTGCCAACCTTACATCCAATAGAAGGTTAATATCCAAAATATACAGAGAATTCCAGAAGTTAGACTCCAGAAAACAAAGTAACCCTATTAAAATGGGGTATAGAGCTAAACAAAGAATTCTTTTTTTTTTTTTTTTTTTTTTTTTTTTTTTTTTTTTTTTTTTTTTTTTTTTTTTTTTTGGTTTTTGAGACAGGGTTTCTCAGGCTGGCCTCAAACTCAGAAATCTGCCTGCCTCTGCCTCCCGAGTGCTGGGATTAAAGGCGTGCACCACCACGCCCGGATCTTAACTGAGGAATCTAGAATGGCTGAGAAGCACCTAAAGAAATGTTCAACATCATTAGTCATCAGGGAAATGCAAATCAAAACAACCCTGAGATTCCACCTTATGCCAGTAAGAATGGTTAAGATCAAAAACTCAAGTGACAGCAGATGTTGGTAAGTTGTGAGAAAGAGGAACACTCCTCCATTATTGGTGGGATTGAAAGCTGGTACAACCACTCTAGAAATCAGTTTGGCAGTTCCTCAGAAAATTGGACATAGAGCTACCTGAACACCCAGCTATATATACCCAAAAGATGCTCCAACAAATAACAGGGACACATGCTCCACAATGTTCACTGTTCAGTTTTTGTAGTTATCTCTATGCCTAGCTGGCATTCAGATAGTTACAAAATCTGATTATGCCACTTGCGTTGTCTTCATCTTCTGTCTTATTGAAGGACTTCTGATTATAGAAGAAAGAAAGAAACTCATCTTCTGTCAGTTCTGTGTAGTAGGGTCCCACTTTCATTTCCAACTTTATTCTGCTTCTTTACATGTTACGTGAGTTCTTTTGTGATTGGGTTACCTCACTCAGGATAATGGCCTTCAAGAAGGTGGACACCAGAAAATCAAATACCCCCATTAAAAAGTGGGGAACAGAGTTAAACAAAGAATTCTCAACTGAGGAATACCGAATGGCTGAGAAGCACTTGAAAAAATGTTCAACATCCTTAATCATCAGGGAAATGCAGATCAAAACAAGCCTGAGATTCCACCTCACACCAGTAAGAATGGCTAAGATAAAAAATTCAGGTGACAACAGATGCTGGCATGGATGTGGAGAAAGGGAAACACTCCTCCATTGTTGGTGGGAATGCAAGCTGGTTCAACCACTCTGGAAATCAGTCTGGCGGTTCCTCAGAAAATTGGACATAGTACTACCAGAAGATCCTGCAATACCTCTACTGGGCATATATCCAGAAGATATTCCATCTGGTAATAAGGACACATGTTCCACTATGTTCTTG
>LR749577.1:678658-806034 GCA_902729485.2 Mus minutoides
GCTATTAAAAACAATAAATATATGAAATTCCTAGGCAAATGGATGGATCTGGAGGCCATCATCCTGAGTGAAGTAACCCAATCACAAAAGAACTCACATAACATCTACTCACTGATATGTGGATATTAGCCCAGAAACCTAGACTACCCAAGATACAATTTACTAAACACATGAAACTCAAGAAGAAGGAAGATCAAAATGTGGACAAGTCACCCCTTCCTAGAATTAAGAACAAAGCACACATTGAAAGAGTTACAGAGATCATGTGTGAAGCTGAATCCAAAGGATGGACCCAATGACTGAAGCTGCCAGGGATCCATGCCACAATCAGCCACCAAACATAGACACTATAGCATATGCCAGCAAGATGGTGCTGAAAGGGCC
The DNA here is from genome assembly GCA_902729485.2 of Mus minutoides. Taxonomy (NCBI): domain Eukaryota; kingdom Metazoa; phylum Chordata; class Mammalia; order Rodentia; family Muridae; genus Mus; species Mus minutoides. Next base: position 679,043 of record LR749577.1, read on the forward strand.
CAGATATAGCTGTCTTATGGGAGACTATACCAATGCCTGGCAAACATGGAGGTGGAAGCTCACAGTCAGCTATTAGATGGAACACAGGGTTCCCAAGGAAGGAGCTAGAGAAAGTACCCAATGAGCTGAAGGTGTCTTCAACCCTATAGGTGGAAGAATAACCATGAACTAACTAGTACCCCCTAAGCTCGTGTCTCTAGCTGCATATATAGAAGAGGATGGCCTAGTTGGCCATCATTGGGAAGAGAGGCCCCTTGGTCATGCAGACTTTATATGCCCCAATACAGGGGAATGCCAGGGCCAAGAAGTGGGAGCAGGTGGGTAGGGGAGCAGGGCAGGGAGTGGGGAGGGTATAGGGAACTTTCTGGATAACACTTGAAATGTAAATGACAAAAATATCTAATAAAAGTTGGAAAAATATTTTAAAAAGTTATTTTATAAGAATGCTTTGTGTTTTTAAATATGAACAACATACCTTTTAACATTTTGATTTATTTGTACATTCCTCTGCTTAATTGAAGTTTTTGATGTCTAATTCAGGACCACTGACTTTCTACTGGAGCAAGATTGGACACTGAAAAGGGTAAAGACAAAAATTAGATACCTGAACCATAACTCCCAAGTGTCTATTATTTTATCTTGCTTTCCAATTCCCAGAATTAGACAGATTAGTTTAAGAGCAAGTAAAAGACCTTTTTCCATTCTGTAGTCTGCTATTTTACCCTATTTTATCCTTTGTCCTATAGAGGCTTCTCAGCTTCATGAGTTCCCATTTATTAACTGTTGATTTTAGTGGCTGAGATGTTGGTGTTCTGTTCAGCAAGTTGTCTCCTGTGCCAATTCATTCAAGACTATTTATTCCCCAGTTTCTCTTCTATTAGGTTTGGTATACCTGGTTTTCATTGACATCTTTGATCTACTTGAACTTCATATTTGTAGAGGGTAATAAATATGGATCTACTTACACTGGGCATGGTGGTGCATGCCTTTAATCCCAGTACTTGGGAGGCAGAGGCAGGCGAATTTCTGAGTTCGAATCTAGCCTGGTCTACAGAATGAGTTCCAGGGCAGCTGGGACTACACAGAGGAACCCTGTCTCAACAAAACAAAACAAAACAAAACAAAACAAAACAAAACAAAACAAAGCAAAACAAATATGGATCTACTTGTATTCCTCTACATGCAGATATCCAGTTAGACTAGCACTATTTGTTCATGGTATAATTTTGGCATTTTTGCTAAAAGTTAAGAGTTTGTACGTGCATGGAATTTTTTTTTCAGGGTCTTTGATTCTATTTCATTGAACAACTTGTCCACCTGTCTATTTATATGCCAATACCATGCATATTTTATTACTATTGTAGTTTTTTTTTTTATTCTATAGTACAGTTTGAAATCAGGGATGGGAATACCTCCAGAAGTTCTTTCATTGTACAGAATGGTTTTAAATATTAATTTTTTTATTTTCCACATGAAATTAAGAATTTCTCTTTCAAGGTCTATAAAGAATTGTGTTAGACTTATCCATTGTTGGTGGGAGTACAAACTTGTTCAATTATTTTGGAAATCAATTTGGCAGTTTTTCAGAAAACTGGTAAGAGTTCTACCTCAAGACCCAGCTATACCATTCCTGAGCATATATGCAAAAGATGCTCCACCATCCCAAAAAGGCATTTGCTCAATGATGTTTGTATCAGCTTTATTTGTAATATATAGAAACTGGAAATAATCTAGATGTCCCTCAGCCAAAGAATGGATAAAACAAATGTGTTCATCTACACAATGGAATATTACTCACCTGTTAAAAACCAAGACATAGTGAATTGCAGGCAACTATATGGATCTTGATAATATCATCAACAGTGATGTAACCCATTCCCATCCCAAAATAACATCCATGGTATGTACTCAATAATAAATGGATATTAGCCATAAAATACAAGATACCCACTCTACACTCAACAGAATCAAAGAAGCTAAACAAGAAAGAAAGCACAAGGGAGGATACTTGGATCTCACTTAGGAGGGGGAATAATATACTCATAAGAGGCAGATTAGGGATGGAACTGGCTGGGAGAGGTGATGGAGAGGGAAATAGGGGCTTCAGGATCAGTTGTGGTGAAGGAAAGGAGAGATAACAAGACAGCCATGAGAATGAATTAAAAATCTGCAAATGACATGGGTGGGGAGGTAGGATACATCTCCAGGAAGAAACAGAGACCTGGGATAAGTTTGGCACCCAAGAATTAATGGGGTTGCCCCTAACTGTGACTCACAGAATTAGTGATATGAAAACTGAAGAGGCCACTTCCTCCAGGAAGGCAGGAACCCCCAATAGAGAAATAGAGACACCAGCTCATCCACAAAATTTTTGACCCCAAATTTATCCTGTCTACAAGAATTCAGGGATGAATCATGAAAAAGACTGGGGAGATATCCAACCAATAACCAGCCCAATTTGTGACCCATCTCATGGGCAAGCACGAATCCATAACACTATTAATGATACTCTGTTATGCTTGCAGACAGGGGTCTAGCATGGCTGTCCTCTATGACCCAGCAGCTGACACAGGCAGATGTAGATATCCACAGCCACACTGTGAATAGAACTTGGAAACTCGTATGGAAGAACAGAAAAAGGATTGTGGTCCCTAAAGAAATAGGAACACAGGAAGTGGACCAGAGTTAACTAACCTGGAACCTTGGATATTTCAAAGACTGAACCTCAACCAAAAGAATGTACATGAGCTAGAACTAGGCCTCCCTACACATATGTAGCAGAAGTGCAGCTTGGTTTTCATGTGAGAGGAAGTGACTAGTTCCACAGAGATTTGATATGCTTGGGTTGGTGGATATCCTGGAGACTCTCACCCTATCAGATTTGAGATGAGTAAAGAAACTGATGGGAGCCCAGTGTCTTCCCATAGCAGTGGGAAGAGATTCTATAGCATGAGTAGCTAGACTGTGTTAAAGATTTAATGAGATTGTATTTGACAGAAGTGTAACATATAGCTTTCTATGTATGTTCTCACTGTAGGAACTTTCATTAACATTGTTATTGCATTGACTAAATATTCCAAGTTATAATAATTATGATCAATGTTATTTCTCAAATTTATTCAGTATAAAAATACTGGCCAGTACCAAATTCATAAAATTAACAAATTAACAAATCAACAGTAAATAATACTTAATAGGTCCAATTTATCTATTATTTATCATGTTCATTTTTTACAAAGTTTTCAAAATTGACAGCATTTAAAACTCTGGCTGGTCTGACTTTCCCTTATGTCCTATAATATCAATTTTCTATGTATTGCTTGCTTAGTTGCTGGTTACAAAACAACTCTTAGGGTCATTCCAACCTATCATCTAAGCTTCATGATTCTTCTGAGCAGGACAAAAAAAAAAAACTACTTTTGCTAAATGATCTCTGCTCAAATAAATGCCTTCCTCTTCAAACAGGAAAGGCCATTTTAAACATGAATAAAAAATATCTTAAACTATTTGAAATATTTCTCACTAAACTCGTGGAAATAAATCTTATATAGTTCTTATGCTTGCATTTCCAGAGCATATAAAAGTATCCAGTATATTGCTGATGAATTAATTCATAGAATTAAAACTTCAAGCATTTTCACACAAATCATCTACTTTAACTATTAAAATAGCCTTTAGAATCTTCTGTTGCCCAAGAAAGAAGTTCTAGGTTTTCAAGTAAGTTTTAGAAACTCCAAAACTTAATACTTCTTGATTACACACTACTTTCACACATTACTTAAAAGAACTTGTCATTTTCTTATTTATTCTTTCTCTTATGAAGGTTAATTGAACTAGACCCATTTTCAAAGAAGCAAGGGAAAAAAAACATTATCATACCGAAATAAAAGTTGTTAACTATAACTTATTCATTAATGGGAGAAAGAATTTAGAGTCAGCAATAGAGAAAAATTCTGACTAATCATCTTGGATGTTTAATTTTCTTCATTCTGGTGAATATTTTCTTATTTATTTCTGTGTGATTATAATTTTGGATTCATGGACCCATGGCTTTTCCATAAGAGCAGAGTTATGATAGTTCTGATTCTAAATAGCCAATCATTGCTTTGTTTGGTTTTGAATTCTTTCATGTGGAATGGAAATTGGTTTTCCCTGGATCATTGATCCAATCACACTAGAAACTTGGAGTCTGTGACTACAAGGTATGATTTGTTTGATGAAGGCGAGAGAGTAAAGCCACAATTAGTGCATTCATGGATTTATTTCAATATAGAAATATATACTTAAAAATAAAACTTTCTCAAAGGAAATAACGTGCCTTTTTTGGTTCTCTGGTCAGATAATACTGCAACTTATACAAAGTCATACTAAAATGAGCTGAATTGAACAAGTTAATAGGAGTGTCTACTGGAGACAAATTACTCAGTTCTTTAGTCATGGCATATGATTATATATCTTAGACATTTTTCTGAAGCCCACAGAAGAGCTTTAAAGTGTGTTGAATTAATTCCAAAATGGAATTTTTCTTTGTCCAATTGTTGTGTTGTGAAAATGGAGCCTGTGCTACTAAAGAGGCACAGAAACAGCTCCTAGAACATTATGAGTTGAAAGTAGTCATAGATTTAGTCACATAGATTCCTGAAGAAGCTAGATATTTCATCTTAGTCAAATGGATACATGATAACTGCTCTCCTCTAGAACTAGGAGCATCAGTTTTTCATGTTCATGGAGTATATGATTCAAGATGCCTACTGAATGTCTGAACTCATAGAAAGCAATAAGCCCTGTATGTTGGTAGGTAGAAGTAAGCAGGGGGTGTCTTACACATCCAAAGTGATTTATGTCTTCACTAGGAGAATGGAATGGAATACTATAATATTTCGTTATAGGAATTAGGACAGGCCTACAACTCAAAAGTTATAAATTGTTTATTTCTGGAGCTCTACTATATATATAATCACTAAATAATAACTACCTGAATTTAATTGACCACTCATCTTGGGTTTTGAGTCATTAAACTCCCTAAACGATTTTGAGTAAAATGAAAAGACCTATCATGAGATGTGAGATAGTCCAGAGGCAATAAGAACATGCAGTTTATTGAACATTGCAAGGTCTTGGGTTGTGATGCAGAGAGCATTATAAACCTTGGATAAAGTGTACAATTCTGAAATGTCCAATGACTAGCAATTCTTCAAGTATGCCAATCTTCAAAATGGTTCTAAGGGTCAGGATGTAAAGCTACTTTTGGCAGCCTAGCACTACTATTTCTATTTTTTTTTTTTTGAGAAAAGGCCTCATGCAAGATAACCTGGAACTAGCAGTGTAGCCAAGGATGCTCTTGAACTTCTGACTTCCATACCTCCATTAAGCCTGATTTAATATTATTTGTCTCAATTTGTGTTTTTGAAGTTTCTTTGAAAGTTACTATTGACAAAGGAAACTCAATCTTATGTTCTAACAGTTAATAAGAATATTTTGCCTCACTCCTGTAACTTGAAAAACCCACAGCATGTGCTTGCTTCAGATTGTGTACAGTTATTTGTGTCTAATTAGATTGTTTAACCCTGTCAAACTTGCCTCCAAAAACAAGGAAAGGTAGCAGTTTCAACCCAGAACAACAGATACCTGAGGGCACCTGGCTTCTATTATAACCCAGGTCAAAATCCATTAATTACTATAATTTAGAGTGAGTACTTTTGGCTCTGTCTTCAATTATTCCAAACTGACATTTTATATATATTTATATATGTTGAAAAAGATTAACAAAAACAATACATTTACATATTGTAAATGAATAGTGTACATAAGTATCTAGGTAATGCTAATGAAATCTTAAATAGCTATTGAAACATTTATGAGATCCTGAAGTCACTCTGGTAATCAATACTGATCCTTCAACAAGAAGCTATCCCACAAATAAATGATGCCAGAATTTCTTATTACTGACATGGGTGGAAAAATCTGTTTTGTAAAACAGTGAGTACTTAATACAAGTCTTCTTATATATCAAGTTTTCACTGATATCTTATAGGTAGATGCTATCTGGAAAAATGATTCCCAAATCTCATCTGAGAGAATAAATATTATAACCTATAGCTGATGAATTCATTCAGGAGGATATTTTAATTCAAGTTTAGATATTTTAAATGAAAAGTATTTATACTTTGATGAGGCACACATTTTTATTCCTTAGTGAACTCAAGTGACTTTTGACATATTTTAGGATATCTGAGTTTCATTCTGAAAGTGGAAGAAATAAGAGCAACCTGTGAAATGATTATGACGAGCTGGTGGATAGTTAATACCATCAGTGTTCAGGGTTAAACATACTAGTTTCAGTGAATATTCTGATGTGTAGTTTTGTTATTGATTACAAAGGGTGGTAGACAGGTTAGCTTCATAGCATAGGTTATTGGAATATTAAATTAATTAACTTTCTATAAAAATGCATATTCATTGAATAATTGCTGAGATAAACCTGTGGAAAATCTTTTAAATGATCTAGTTTAAAGTTTCTCTGGCCTTCTGGTCTCTATCTGCACCCAGGAGCTGAAGCTGTTCCACAGCCCTCTTTACACAGGTCCTTCCAGAAGAGAGCTGATATCCCAGGAGTGTTTTCACTCCTGGGCTCAGAGGTGAGAATACCATGTTCTCTCCAATAACTGTCCAAAGTGGCACCAGCCAGAAGCACACAGGGCACAGGAGCAGCTGAGACAGGATCCTTCCGGTCTTCATCTGCCCCTTTCAGCTAAGACTGTTCCACAGCCTTCCACACCAAAACACTGCAGAGGATAGAGCTGGTTTTGCCAGGAATGCTGACACAGGCTTAAAGACCTTCAAAGAAAACCTAATACCAATACTTTTCAAACCATTCCATGAAATAGGAACAGAAGAAAAACCAACCAATTCATTCTATGAAGCCACAATTACTCTGATATCTATACCACATAAAGGCTCAACAAAGATAGAGAACTTCAGACCAATTTCTGTTTTGAATATTGGTGCAAAAATATTCAATAAAATTCTTGCAAACTATATCCAAGAACACATCAAAAGGATCATCCATCATGATCAAGTAGGCTTCATCCCAGGGATGCAGGGATGGTTCAATATGCAGAAATCCATCAACGTAATCCACTATATAAACATACTCAAAGGAAAAAAAATATGATCATTTCATTAGATGCTGAAAAAGCATTTGACAAAATCCAATACTCCTTCATGATAAAAGACTTGGAAAGATCAGGAATTCAAGGCTCATAAGCAATATAAAGAAAACCAGGAGCCAACATCAAATTAAATGGAAAGAAACTTGAAGCAATCACACTAAAATCAGGGACTAGACAAGACTGCCCACTTTCTCCCTGCCTATCCAATATAGTACTTGAAGTCCTAGCCAGAGCAATTAGACAACAAATGGAGATCAAAGGAATAAAGATTGGCAAAGAATAAGTCAAAATATCACTATCTGCAGATGATATGATAGTATACATAAGTGATCCCCAAAATTCCACCAGATAACCCCTATACCCAATAAACAACTTCAGTAAACTGGCTGGATATAAAATTACCTCAAATAAAATTAGTGGCTTTTCTCTACTCAAAGGATAATTAGGCTGAGAAAGAAATTAAGGGAACAACACCCTTCACAATAGTCATAAATAATATATAATATCTTGGTGTGAGTCTAACTAAGCAACCGAAGTGTCTGTATGACGAGAACTTCAAGTCTCTGAAGAAAGAAATTGAAGAAGATCCCAGAAGATGGAAAAATCTCCCATGCAGCATAGATTGGCAGGATTAATATAGCAAAAATGGTTGTCTTGATGAAAGCAATCTACAGATTCAATGCAATCCCCATCAAAACTCAAAATCAATTCTTCATAGAGTTAGAAATAGCAATTTGCAAATTCATCTGGAATAACAAAAAGCCCAGGATAGCAAAAACTGTTATCAACAATAAAAGAAACTCTGGTAGAATCACCATGCCTTACCTCAAGCAATCATACATAGCAATAGTGACAAAAACTGCATGGTATTTGTACAGTGATGGGCAGGTAGATCAATGTAATAGAACTGAAGACCAAGAAATGAACCCATGATGACTTGATCTTTGACAAAGGAGCTAAAAACCCTCCAGTGGAAAAAAGATAGTATTTTCAACAGCTCTTGCTGCTTCAACTGGAAGTCAGCATCTAAAAGTATGCAAATTGATCCATTTTTATTTCCTTGTACAAAGGTCAAGTCCAAGTGGATCAAAGACCTACACATGAAACCAGATAAACTGAAAGTAATAGAAAAGAAAATGGGAAGAGCTTTAAGCACATGGGTACAGGGAAAATTTCCTGTACAGAACACAAGTAGCTTATGCTCTAAGATCAATAACTGACAAATGTGACCTCATAAAATTGCAAAGCTTCTGTAAGGCAAAAGACACTATCAATAGGACAAAATGGCAATCAACAGATTGGGAAAAGATCTTTACCAACCCTATATCTAATAGAGAGCTTATATCTAATATATACAAAGAACTCAAGATGTTCGACTCCAGATACCTAAATAACCCAATTAAAAATGGGGTACAGAGCTAAAGAAAGAATTCTCAACTGAGGAATCTCAAATGGTTGAGAAGCACCTAAAGAAATGTTCACTATTATTAGTCATCAGGGAAATGCAAATTAAAACAAACATGAGATTCCACCTCACACCAGTCAAAATGGCTCAGGTGACAGTAGATGTTGGCAAGGGTGCTGAGAAAGAGGAACATTCCTCCATTGTTGGGATTTCAAGCTGGTACAAGGACTCTGGAAATCAGTTTGACTGTTTCTCAGAAAATTGGACATAGTACTACCTGAGAACCCAGCTATACCTCTCCTTGGCATATACTGAGAAAATGCTCCAGCATGTCATAAGGACACATGAACCACTATGTTCATAGCAGCCATATTTATAATAGCCAGAAGCTGGAAAGAACCCATATGCCCCTCAACAGAGAAATGGATACATGTGATCCATTTACACAATAGAGTGCTACTTAGCTATTAAAAACAATGAATTCATAAAATTCTTAGTCAAATGGATGGAACTAGAAAATATCATCCTGAATGAGGTTACCTAATCACAAAAGAATACACATGGTATGCACTAAGCTTGGAATACCCAAGATGCAATTCACAGACCAAATGATGCTGAAGAAGAAGCAAGACCAAAGTGTGGATACTGCCGTTTGTCTTGGAAGGGAGGACATAATACCCATGGGAGGAGATACAGAGATAAACTGTGGGGCAGAGACTGAAGGAAAGACCATCCACTTACTGCCCCACCTGGAGATCCATGCCATATACAGTTACCAAACTCAGATATTGTTTTGGATGCCAAGAAGTGCTTGCTGACAGGAGCCTAATATAGGTGTCTCCTGAAAAGCTCTCCCAGTGCCACATCTGGTTATAGACTCTATTCTCACAAATGACTCTTAGTGTTTCTTGGGCATCACTCAGCATTCTATTTACATAATATGCTACAAAGTTAGGTAATTAAAGCTAAAGCCATTTCTTGTGTCAGTGATGGACTTTCCATGAAGTCCAAAGGGCCACAGTAAAAAATACAAAGCCTAGAACAATACACTCAGGAGAAATGCCAAATGTGTAACCAAACTGTACATGGTGACATAGGGTTGCCTCTCCCAAGTTTCTCAAGGTCTGTGCTATCAGGTTAACCTCCTCCACTGTACTTCCAGGTCATCTGGTCCCATGCTATTCATGTCAACTCTCTTCATAAATGCTTGGGTCTCTCACCTTCAGCAGAAATGTACAGTAGACTCTTCAGGGTTCCCACTATCAGAAAAATTGAGAGTACAAATTACTGGTCCAATCAGCAATATTCTTCATAGCTGTGTTTAGAAATTCAAAGAAACATGCTAATTTTGATGAGCCGGAGTTCATCTCCTTATAAACAGAAATGGTCATCATAAATGCACATATATTTCAGCAGCTTTATAATGCCTTTTCCAGTCAACTCACAGAACATGATGCTTCTAGACTAATGTGTGTTCTTGTAGCTGTTTCCTTGTTTGCTGTACTAGACTTTACATGGTTGAAATATTAACTCTAATGCAGTATCATCTTACAGATGAGTAGGGATCTGGTTATAGGCCCTTCAGAAACTTGCTGCTTTGTTTGCTCTCTGTATCAGGACACAGCCTCCTTACATGTGGCAGTGGTTGCAGAAAAGCTCACAGTTTACTTACTGGTCGGTCAACTCTGTGCAGTTGACTTCACCAAGTTTGGATTAGGAGTTTCTAATCAATGTAAGGGGATGGGAAGACCCAATGACATACCTGCACATGGGTTCTGCTACTTCACAGAAGTCATGACCACTGTTGGTGTGCTTTATGGGGACTTGGCAAAGGGGTCTTACCTAGTTGTTCCTGGTGTCAGCAGACCTCCAGGAATGCAGGCAGAGTTGTGGGCCTGAAAATGCAGCACACGGTACAGGGTCCAGGGTCCAGATCACAACTGCTCTTGCAATTATTTCTTCCTTTTTTGTCTTTTCTTTTTTTGTGTGTGGTAAAAAGCAAAAGCTGTGTGTATTAACCCATCTCCCACCACCAATAAACAGGAGTTGCATTCTTTACTTTTTGTGAAGCAAAAGAACAAGGGACCATTGACCCAAAGGTCAAATCATATTTACAGAAACAGATGATTAAAAACTAAACACTTTGTTTGATATATTCTGAAATTATCAAGATTGACCAGAAACCTGTGTTAATCAGCCCGAGTAATACATAAATTGCTCTCCAAAACTTAGCATTTACATAGAAAAAAATATTTGTCATTGGCTTAGCAGTAATGGTCCATATGGCAAAGACATTGAGTTTTGAAACCTAAATGTAATGATGCCAATCAGGTGAAACATATAACAAAGGCATCACATGAGATAGCAAAGTTAGACAGCTTATATTTACTTGTGTTTTGTCTTTTTTGTTTGTTTTGTTTTATTGCTTTGTCTTTTTTTTTTAATAGCTGGGAGCTTTCTGGTTACTTATGGTTTAATTTTGAAAGTATGACAATGAGATCAGGAAAGGTTAGCTTGGTAGCAAGTATAAAAAATTAGCAAGAATCCAAATCTGAGATCCTTCCCAACTGGAAAAATCTATTTATCATATTTCAAAATGTGTTATGAATGACCCCATTTAGACACACTTTTTATTAGAAAAATAAAGGTGAGTTTATGCACAGTAAAATAGATAGTATCCAGAGTACATCAAAGAAAAAGTACGAGTATTATTAAGCTAAGCAAAATGCAAACAGTACCAAGAAGAATAGAAGAAGCAGCTGGGCTGGAGTGAAATGGAATAACAGAATACAAGGCATGTGTTACTATTGAAAAAAAATACCTAGAGATAATGGCTAGGAAGTAGGAGGAGACTTAGGCCAGGAAATAGACTTCTTTATCTTCTCTTAAAGAAAAGCATCCAAGAGGATGGGTTACTCTGGTTGTATGTCAGTTAAGACAGTACAATATGAAGATGTTCCATAAGACAGTAAAGTCAATCCTGGGCTCAAAAAGCTCTCAGTAGAAGAGAATGCCCCACAGAAAAAGAATGTCATCATCGGTTTTGAAGCAAAGCTTATATTATGTTTTTAATGGGGAGATGTGTTATGTAAAATGAATGAATAGAGAATGGAAAGGGCAGTGAACTTTGGTCTGCCAGGCACCAATGCTAGAATGTAAACATCCTCATCTAGATTTGGAGTACTGCTGTCTCTAAGATGCTATAACAGAACCATTATAGATGATAAAAGTTTGGAAATAGGCTAGAGAATATTGCTTATCAATTTATTGCAATCAAAACTTATCTATAGTTCTTGAACTAGAACCATTTTGCCTATAGCTTGAAAATGCAATTTTATAGTAAAAATCCTCATGTTTTTGATAACACAAAAGGTAATTCAGATTATTAAGGAAGCTTTTGATAATGAACATAATGCTAGTTTTGATAGCAATGAAAATAGCATCATTAAAAGTTTAATATTCAAATTACATAGACCAATTAGCAATGCCATCTTTTTTGTGTGTGTGTGAAGTCAGAACCAAAATACCCAGGCATATCAGAGAATACAGCCATAAAAGTGTTTACAACATATCAAGTAGATGAAGCTGCTTTCTGCCTGGGCCTATACTATTAATTGTTATGGTTGTCATCTCTTATTTTACAGCTAATATTTTCTAGACTTCTTGTGAGCAAAGGATTTTATGATTTTTGCTGCTGTTTGGGATTAACATGGCTTCATACTTGGTAGCTCAACAAGAGTTTTGGGCCTCAAGGCAATGTGGCTTTACAAAAGTATAAATCTGAGAAGCCCCCAGGTTTCCAAAAACTCACATAATAAAAATGCACTCTATTCACAATATAGTTTTTTACAATAAAACTTACTACTTTCTTCTTTAAAATTTTGTTTTTGGGAAGGATGAGTTATATATATGTATTTTCTGATTCTATGTGAAATTCTCGGTAAGCTGAACCCAGGTAAGGAGGTAATATGTTCTGAAGAATACATGTGAGTTTATTAATTTCTTCCTCTCTCGAGGTGCATGGCATATGTAATCAAAATCACTCTATGTAGTCAGAAGCCAACAGCATATCCATGGGGTGATTTTTTTTAGGGGTAATTGAGGTTTGAATTTTGACTCATGCTTTCACTAGTCTTGCTATATTCTGTTTACTCATTGTCCTTCTAGAAAAAAAACCTAAAATTAGAGGGTACTTGTCTTAGTCAGGGTTTCTATTCCTGCACAAACATCATGACCAAGAAGCAAGTTGGGGAGGAAAGGGTTTATTCGGCTTACACTTCCATACTGCTGTTCATCACCAAAGGAAGTCAGGACTGGAACTTAAGCAGGAGCTGATGCAGAAGCCATGGAGGGATGTTCTTTACTGGCTTGCTTCCCTTGGCTTGCTCAGCNTGGCTTGCTCAGCCTGCTCTCTTATAGAACCCAAGACTGCCAGCCCAGAGATGGTCCCACCCACAAGGGGCCCTTGATCACTAATTGAGAAAATGCCTCACAGCTAGATCTCATGGAGGCATTTCCCCAACTGAAGCTCCTTTCTCTGTGATAACTCCAGCTGTGTCAAGTTGACACAAACCTAGCCAGTACAGTACTTTAAAGAGTGAGAAGTTAAAAAGGTATCATATGTAATATACCACATATTAAGACTGTAAAATGCCCCACTCCACCTGGGGATCCATCCCATACACAGTCACCAACCCAGACACTAATGTAGATGTCAGTGAGTGCTTGCTGATATAAGCCTGATATAGCTGTCTCCTGAGAGGCTCTACCAGTGCCTGAAATATACAGAGGTAGATGCTCTCAGTCAACCATTGGACTGAGCATAGGAACCCCAATGGAGGAGTTAGAGAAAGTACCCAAGGAGCTGAAGGTGTTTGCAGCCCCATAGGAGGAACAACAATATGAACCCACCAGTACCCCCCCGAGCTCCCAGGGACTAAACCAACAACCAAAGAGTACACATGGAGCTGCTCATGGCTCCAGCTGCATATGTAGCAGAGAATGGACTTATCAGTCATCAGTGAGAGGAGAGGCCCTTGGTCCTGTGAAAGCTCTATGCCTGTGTGTAGGGGAATGCCAGGACCAGGAAGCAGGCATGGGAGGGTTGATGAGTAGGTGAAGGGGGGGAGGGAATAAGGGATTTGGGGAGGAAAAACTAAGAAAGGGGACAATATTTGAAATGTAAATAAAGAAATTATCTTTTTTATCAATTAGTTTTTATTAGATATTTTCTTAATTTACATTTCATATGCTATCCCGACAGTTCCCTTCCCCCTCCCCCACGCTGCTCCCCTGCCCACCCACTCCCACTTCTTGGACCTGGCATTCCCCTGTATTGGGGCATATAAAGATTGCAATACCAAGGGGCCTCTCTTTCCAATGATGGCCGACTAGGCCACCTTCTGCTACATATGGAGATAGAGACACGAGTTCTGGGGGTTCTGGTTAGTTTGTATTGTTGTTCCTCTTGTAGGGTTGCAGACCCCTTCAGCTCCTGGGGTTCTATCTCTAGCTTCTCCATTGTGGGCCCTGTGTTCCATCTTATAGATGACTGTGAGCATCCACTTCTGTACGAGACAGCTATATCAGGGTCCCTTCAGCAAACTCCTGCTGTCTTATGCAATCATGTCTGAGTTTAGTGACTGATTATGGGATGGGTCCCCTGGTAGGGTAGTCTCTGGATGGTCCATCCTTTCATCTTAGCTCTAAACTTTGTCTCTGTAACTCCTTTCATGGGTATTTTGTTTCCTATTCAAAGGAGGAATGAAGTATCCATGCGCTGGTCTTCCTTCTTGATTTTCTTGTGTTTTGCAAATTGTGTCTTGGGTATTCTAAGTTTCTGGGCTAATATCCATTTATCAGTGAGCACATATCCAGTGACTTCTTTTATGATTGGGTTAACTCACTAAGGATTATATCCTCCAGATATATCCATTTGCCCAAGAATTTCATAAATTCATTTTTTAATAGCAGAATAGTACTCCATTATGTAAATGTACCACATTTTCTGTATCCATTCCTCTGTTGAGAGACATCTGGGTTCTTTCCAGCTTCTGGCTATTATAAATAAGGTGACAGCATGCTTTCTATAATGTTGATTTAGCCTGTTAAATATTGAAAAAGCTAGCAATGATTATTGCCCTCACAAATTTTATTTTATCATGAAAGTTTGTGTTTGGATAACTCACAATAGTTTGATAGAGAGAACTTCTTTCATGTTGCTGAGAAGGCAGTAGAGAAACCTCCAGACCTGTGAAAAAAGCCCAGTTAAGTTTGGCCATGCTACACCATACCACAAGGACACATGCTTTAATATGGTCATAGCAGCTTTATTTGTAACAGCCAGAAAGTAAAAACAACCCAGATGCTGAAGAACAAAAGAATGGATAAAGAAAAGGTGATTCCTTTACACAATGGAATACTACTCCACTATTAAAAACAAGGACATCATGAATTTTGCAGGCAAACAGACGAAATTAGAAAATATCATTCTGAATGAGATAAACCAGACTCAAAAGGATGTGTGTGGTTTGTACTCAATTATAATTAGATATTCACCATAAAGTACAGGATATCCATGCTACAGTCCATTGGCCCAAAGAAGATAAATAACAAGGAGGGCAAATGGGAAGATGCTTGACTCTAACTTAGAAGGAGAAATAAAATAGTTATTGGAGACAAATGAAGGAAGGGAATTGAGTGAGAGAGGAGATGCAGAGTAAAATGGAGGATATGGGAGCAGGAATCATGATCACTGTAGATATAGATCAGAAGAGAGGTACAGGAAAGTGAATGAAAACTGGCAGGTAGAGGGGTGCTGCATCTCTAGGATGGATCAGAGACCTGGAATGGGGAAAGGCTCCCAGAATTCTCTGGGAGTGACTCTAACTAAGCCTCCTTGCGATTAGGAGGGCTGGTTCCAAATACTATCAGCCTTCCTGATACCCATCACCAAAGCTTAATGCTGTTTGTTGCAAGGATTCAAACAAATTATATTCAAACAGTCTGATCCTTGAGGAATTTAGTGGGGGTGCGTGGGTGCTGAGACTAAAGAAGTGAGTTACCAATTAATATCCATAAACTTCCCAGGATCCTTTATACTTTAAAGTTTTAAAATGGTATTTGTTATATCCAAAAAAGAAGGGGAAATGAGATTTTTGTATGACTCCCCTTAACACTAGATTTCTATATGTCAATAACTTTAAAACAGGCTTCCTTTCTTAAATTTTACAGATTGCCTTAATGAGCCTATTTTATAGGACAGGCATTAAATTAAGTCTATCTGAACAAGGAAAGGTTGTAGAGAAGGCCTTATTTTCTTACACTAATAGAGGGCTTTATTTCTATTTGCATAATGGACTCAGACAACCAATGATTGGCTAAATTGCTCATTCTGTTTCTTGCCTCAGGCTTTGGCTGTGAGCAAGCACAAACACAAAATATGACTGCATGGGACATTAAACAGGTATTCTTTTTCAACTTTGTGATGTTCGTTTCCTAGAGTTATCCAATGGAAAGAAGATGTAAATTAGGAGCTCAACTCTAAGAAATAATAGGTGCATTTATACTGGCTTCCCATGGAGATGCCTCTAAAAGAAGTTTGTGGAAGGCAGTTAGCACTTCCAAATGAAACACTCATTCCTACAGTTTCATAAATACTCTGCTTGTTCTCTTCAAATATTGACCTTTCCATGCAGAGCACAAGGTAGATACAAACTAACAGAGGGTGGAATCCTAGCAGAGAGCTACTTTCTCTAGAGCACGAAAATGCATTTATGGGCTTTCAATACTGCTTATTCAGACACTGTAGACCAGGGACAGATTCTTGAAATCATGACTTGTCACTGCTGAGCAGTGAGTAGATGGACCTGGAAACTGACAGTGTTCTGGGCCTCTCTCAACATAACTATCGAAGAAAAGCCCTGGCATACTACATAGTTATTGGAAGAATGTGTTTCTTGTTTGTGTTTGTATATATCTGCTTTTAATTTTTGTTTTTGGTTTGCTTGTTCTTTTTCTTCAGTTTTCCATAATAAGCAAATAGCAAACAAAAACCAGACGTAAATAAATTCTTCTGTTATATGGATTTAGAACATTCCTTAAATTTTTTAGATCAGGACCATGGAAATGGTACAGTGCTTGCTAAATAATAATGGGGATCTTAGTTCATATCTCCAACATCCACATAAAAATAAAATCTAGGCACTCTGGCCTATGACAGCAGTTCAGAGGAGGAGAGTCAGTCACAAGTAGATTCCAGAGGTTCACTGGTCAGACAATCTAGCTCTAACAGTGAGCTCTGTGATCAGTAAGAGGCCTTGTGTCAATCTATCTATCTATCTATCTATCTATCTATCTATCTATCTATCTATCTATCTATCATCTATCTATCTATCTATCTATCTATCATATATCTATCTATCATCTATATATCATCTATCTATCTACCAATCTATCATCTATCTATTTATCAATCAATCTAATAATCATCAATCAATTAAAAGTCAATCAATTAATAAATGGGAAAAACATGGAGGACGATACCCAGTGTCAACCTCTGGCTTCCACAAGCTCAAACACAGGCCACCACACCTTCTAACAAGCACTTGGATTCCTCAAAATACTCATGCATTTGTCATAAAGATAATAAATGGTGACTGAGTTTTTCTTGAGATTATTATGTTAAAACAGAAGTCATTAGTTAAAAAGTGTTGACTTTTTTTTTCAACTTTTATTAGATATTTTCTTCATTTACATTTCAAGTGTTATCCAGAAAGTTCCCTATACCCTCCCCCCTCCCGGCCCTGCTCCCCTACCCATCCGCTCCCACTCCTTGGCCCCTGCATTCCCCTGTATTGGGGCTTATAAAGTCTGCATAACCAAGGGGCCTCTCTTCCCATTGATGGCCAACTAGGCCATCCTCTTCTATATATGCAGCTAGAGACACGAGCCCAGGGGGTACTAGTTAGTTCATGGTTATTCTTCCACCTATAGGGTTGAAGACCCCTTCAGCTCCTTGGGTACTTTCTCTAGCTCCTTCTTCCNGAACACTCCTCCATTGTTGGTGGGAATGCAAGCTGGTTCAACCACTCTGGAAATCAGTCTGGCGGTTCCTCAGAAAATTGGACATAGTACTACCGGAAGATCCTGCAATACCTCTACTGGGCATATATCCAGAAGATATTCCATCTGGTAAAAAGTGTTGACTTTTAAAAAGCTGCCTACTTGCACCTAGTTTTCATTTATACTTTAGGTGTCCGCTGCTATCTTATATAAAGAAGATCCAATTGTAAATGAAAGAAGCAAACACCACAATCTGTTCAATAGAATATCCTGTGACCATATCACTTTAAAGTTTTTTTATAGATTTACTTTGAATGTGTGCTGATGTTTGCCTATATGTATGTCTCTGCACCACGTGTGTGTAGTGCCTGTGGAGGTGAAAATGAGTTGTTGCTGGATATCCTGAAACTGAAGTTATAGATGGTTGTGATCCTCTATGGGGATGCCAGGAATAAAACTGGATCCTCCACAAAAGGAGCCAGTGAGTACTCTTAACCATTGAGACATCTTTCTGACTTTATCTTTCCCCTTTTAATTTGCAGTCATTTCCCTCTTCAGTACTTTGAGTCTTATGTTCAAGGCTCAGAATATTGCTATAATTGAGAACTTACTTAGCCCCACTGTCCTTGCATACATTTTAAGTTATTAGTAACTATGGTAGATTTGTAACTGCTATAGTTTGACAGTAAAGATGTTAGCTACTTCCTTTACAGCCTCATACCTGAGATCTCACACTATGCCAAAATTAAATGCTGCAGCAAACTCAGCTGTACACACGGACATGTCTTAAAAATGATGTATATTTTAGCAGTGGCAATAAAGGCTCACAAGACTGTTCTGTATATTCAGAGGCAACCATTCCCTTGAGATGCCTGTGATGGTCTCTAGATTCTATGACTATGGATGCAGGCTTCAGTGAGCTTGCAGTGAACCTCAGGAACACTCAGTCCTTTCAAGTCATAGTTAGTGAAGTATCCCACATATCATAACTTTCTCTAGAGGATAACCATTCTAGTCTGGATCCTATGAACCATAAATACCTGAATCAACTATGTATGAATTACTACTTTAAACACACACCACATTTACCCTCCAATTTAGAAAATATTTTTCACACAGTCATATTATTATATTTGTGAGACAATTGTCAAATCATCTTTTGTTCCTTTTCCCTTTGTTAGTTGTCAGAAAGAGCTTGTCTACTTTGGCTCAAGAAATTTGAAACTCTATGTATGAACATTTCTGCTTTCTAGAGCTCTACTAGCAGCCATATCCACACTATTATCTCTCCCCCCAAAACGTATCTAGCTCTAGTTGCAAAAGACCCTAGATAAAATGCTTTTTCTGGACTTCTCAAATAGGAAAAGTCAGAGTGATCCATCTGGTTATTGTCAAAATATTCAAACTGAGGCATATGAATTAGTAGCAAAATAGTATGACATGGAATTTTATTGTGATAAAAGATAGTCCAAAGGTAAAAAAAAAATGTGTGTGTGTGTATGTTTGTGTGTGTGTGTAATTTTGGTCATTTTTGTGAAGGGGTTGCAAATGTCCATCTGTGAGTACAATGTATATGTGCATGTTCTCATATGAAGGGTACATACATGCATGTAGAGGCCTGTGGCTGACACCAAGAATTTTGTCCCACCACTCTCCACTTCATTCATTTGGCAAGGTCTCTTGGTTGCATCCAGAATATCTTATTAGGCCAGTACAGCTAACCAGTTTGCTCAGAGATTTCCCATTCTTATCTTCTTGGCATTGGAATTACATGTGGGCTATTTTAATTACCCACACTTTACATGAAAAGATCCAAACTTCAGTCCTTGTATTTTTACAAGGATTGTGTCTGCTGAGACATCTTATCAGCCCCATATAGAGGTTTTGAATTGAGTTCTTCTCAGAATTGAAACTTTACGACATCATCTACTGCCTGTATAGACTTGTTTATATAGTGTTTAATCTCATGCATGCTACATTGCTTATCAATAAACTCCAGTGACTTCCTAAATAGTGTAACATATAAAATACTTAGTGTATTCTTAACCCAGTGAATAATAACTGTAGGTACAAATCTTCATTATTTTTTGTTGATGTTATTAATATTCTCGCTTACTCTTTGGACTATATGTGAATTTTTGAAAAAATCCTAGAGGTTCAAAAATGAAGAAGGTATTTAATAGGAACATGGAATAAATCCAGATATAAATCACATACAGATGTACAGCAGGCTGTCCTAGCAGTCAATATAAATGACAGCTTTTGTATAAAAACGTTCACCTTAGATGGGCTATTTAAACTATGACTGAATGCTAGGATTGTTTTCAGTTTGCAACTTTCATTCATAAAATACAGTGATTGCATATGTATTATGTATATCATACATGTGTGCTGATCCTAAAGGAAAAGAGACTAAATATTTTGGTGGAAATATATATTATAATCTTAACAGAAAGCAATTCATTTTCACAGTGGGCATTCTAACAGTGTCACTAGCTTTAAACTTCCTACAGGCCCATCTGTCTGGGTTGTAATTCTAACTCTACCATGAAACCTTGACTTCAACTTCTAAGAGATAAAGAAAAAAATGGGTTGAGGGGGATGAATGAAATGAAATGCAGAAATCATTTGACACAGTGATTGGTACATGCTAAATACTGTTATCTAAGATGTATCAAGAGATCTCTGGTGCTCTACTCAGCCTAGTTTTTGTTGTTGTTTTGTTTTGTTTTGTTTTGTTTTGTTTTGTTTTGTTTTGTTTTGTTTTATGTAGGTCATACAACCCAGTGCTTTAGCCATGACAGGCAAGGTCTTTACTACCGAGCTCCACTTCCATCTCTGATATTAAAATGTATAATTTAATCATTCATCAAAATTTTTAATATTTCAGTCACAAGGGAAATATTTGAGTATACACAGGTATGCTTCCATCAGACACAGTAAAGACATACACTTAATCCTAGATCAGAGTGCAAGAAAGGCACAGTGACACAATGCCATAGTCCAGATAATAGGACTGAGATAAATGCCACCTGATTGCACTTTGCCACAGCCCTCAGCATAGACAGCCATGTCACAATGAACCAAAGCTTAATTCCTATTTTCCAGCAGGTCCTGTGGACTGTTTCTGGAAAATAATGTCATTCTATGATGCTTGCTGAGATTGTGTGTGTGAGTATCCTCAGGACACTGAACTATACTCAGACCCAAGGCTATACTACAAAGGCTCTCTACAGCTCCAGGAGCAGGAAGTTGCTTCCCTTTGTTACACAACTATTTTGCAAGTATTGAATAAGTATGCCTTACATGTTGCAGAAGCTATAAAAATAAATCATAGAAACAACACTAGAGAAATGAAAGCAAACACATTTGCTTTTCCATATGTGTTTCAATCACTGGACTAAACATTGTTTTCACCACTATAATCACTATAAGAAATGGGCCCCATTGTGTCCTTCATTTTACAAAATGATGAGTTAAGAATTGCACAATGCTACACAACTAACTGAAATGTGGGTTCAGGCAATACGAATGCATTGGTAGCCTTCCGACTATAACACAGCTTTATGCCATATGCTAACATACCAAAAACATCCATAAACCAGTCACTATTCAAGCCATGAACAAATGCACATACACACAGTGCTATTTTATGTCAGAGCATCATCCAGTTTGCAGTCAGTAAAGACAATCTGTTCCCCACCACTTTTAGATACACTTGAAGCCTTTCCACATCTTTTCCAAAATTTTATATTCTTGTTGGAATCTCTCTCAAACAACAAACTCTTCATGATTTTTCTCCCACTCTATGATCTAAATAGAATTTTGAATTACTTACATGCAATTTTCATAGGACTCTATGCAGTCTTTCCATTGTCCATTCTTTACCTATCATTAGGGTTTGAGTAACCTGGAAAGTATATTCCATTTCTGTATAAAAAAGTAAGCAATCTTCTGATTAACAAACCTTGTAGTTTGTCCCTGAAATTGAGAGTCCCACAACATTTTAATCCTACTTCCTGCGATTTTTTTATCTTTTTGAAATAGAACATTTGTAAAGACAGAATTGTCTGGTGTTAACACATGTAGGTTTCTCAAATTTAAGAGTAGTAAAGGTTCACTCCACTTACACAGATCACAGTTTGGTTTCTCCTGCTTTCCAATCCTATTTAGTCAATGGTTGAGATGTTGTCAGAATCTATAATGAAGATCCCATAACCAGAAACTGTGTGGAATGATAGAACTTGAGACTTATTTATAGTTTATTATATTTTTTGTATATTTTTCTTCCTGTCATCTTGAAACTTATTTAGATGACACCTGCTGCCAAGTGACCACTGTGAACATTCTAAAAGTAGTAAAAACGGAGGTAAAGCTGTATTTAATCCTGAAAGCCCTTGCATGTTTAGCCATTTAAAATTAAGGGTAACTTACCATTTCATAGGGAACATTGAACAATAAATATAAAATGCAAAAGTGTCTTTCCATTGGAGCTTTTACATTTTAATATACTGAAAAATTTCCCATAAAAAGCCTCCATGTGCTTTATGTGGTATCAGGATTTAAAACTTGAGCCTCCAAAACAGGATATAATGTTTCACACAGGTTGCCCTAGTACTAGCAAGGTGGAAGAAGAAGGATCAAGAGGCAAAGGTTATCCTTTAGTTATATACTGAGTTTGAAACCAGCCTTGGTCACATGATCTCATATTTCAGAAAATAAATATCCCATGTTGTGGTAAAATTGTTCTCTTTATAATAAAGAAATAGTTGAGGTATGACTCAATTCCCCCTCCCAAAGAAGATTCAAGGTCAAGATTCCAATCAATGTTCTTAAAAGGATACAAGGCTTCAGAGCCAGAGGGATACAGGTTAGGAAATTTACCACTAGATCTTAGTATGTACTTAACCCCAACAAGGACGTTGATTCCAATGCTATAATCCCAGTTTCCCTGGAAAGGCCTCATTTCTTGTCCCACAACCCAAACTTGCATACTTTAATCTTATTTGCCTTTTCTTATCTCTGACTTTTCAAAGAACCTAGTTCTTGTCCTAGAGACAAGATTGCACGCTCTGCACTATTTTTTTTTTAAACTCTGACACTGATACCAGCACCAGCTGTCAAGGTTAGTAATCAAGATTGCAATCTATATATACACAATACCTCTGTTCTCTGAATGAAAGAAAGGCTTGTTGCTGTCCTGGAATAGTAATCTTTAGTAGTCAATCTTCTTTCCTTCTTGGTACAGAAAAGCATTAATGATTACAGTAAATGGATAATTCTAATCAGATTTGCATAGTAGAATGAATTGCACTTTCCTATCATATCAAACTCTCACTGTCTTGCTACTTGCTTCTTTTTTATGAATTATTGTACTTATTTATATTTCAAATGTTATCCCCTTCCTAGTTTCCCCTCTGCAAACCTACTATCCCATTCCCTCCCTGTGCCCCCATTCTATGAGGGTGCTCTCCCACCTACCCACCCAGTCCAACATCAAGAAGCAATGGCACTGTTTTATAACTAAAGGTCAAGAGGCTGAGAATAACAAGTAGTGAGTTAACATCAAGACAATCAAAAATGGTGATGGCTGGATCTCTCCAATATTTTTCTAAATAGACAGAGTTGACTCAGCAGTTAAGAGTGCTTGGAAGAACTGGTAACAAGGACACATGCTCCACTATGTTCATAGCAGCCTTATTTATAATAGCCAGAAGCTGGAAAGAACCCAGATGTCCCTCAACAGAGGAATGGATACAGAAAATGTGGTACATTTACACAATGGAGTACTACTCAGCTATTAAAAACAATGAATTTATGAATTTCTTGAGTAACTGGATGTATCTGGAGGATATAATCCTGAGTGAGGTAACCCAATTACAAAAGAAGTCATTTAATATGCACTCACTGATAAGCGGATATTAGCCCAAAAACCTAGAATACCCAAGATACAATTTCCAACACACAAGAAAATCAAGAAAGACCAATGCGTGGATACTTCATTCCTCCCTATAATAGGGATTAAAATATGCATGGAAGGAGGTGCAGAGACAAAGTTAGGAGCTAAACGAAAGGATGGACCATTCAGAGAGTGCCCCACCCGGGTGGTCCATCACATAATCAGCCACCAAATGCAGACACTACTGCATACACCAGCAGGATATTGCTGTAAGGACCCTGATATAGCTGTCTCCTGGCAGGCTTTGACAGTCCCTGACAAATACAGAAGTAGATGCTCACAACCATCTATAGGTCAGAACACAGGGTCCCCAATGTAGGAGCTAGAGAGAGTACCCAAGAGCTGTAGGGGTCTGCAAACCTATAGATGGAACAACAATATGAACTAATCAGAACCACCAGAGCTCATGTCTCTAGCTGCATATGTATTAAAAGATGGCCTAATTGGCCATTATTGGGGAAGAGAGGCCCTTGGTCTAGCAATGTTTATATGCCCCAGTACAGGGGAATGCCAGGGCCAAATAGTGGGAGTGGGGGGGTAGGGGAGCAGGGCAGGGGGAGGATATAGGGGACTTTTGGGATAACACTTGAAATGTAAATGAAGAAATTCTCTAATAAAAACAAAAGAGTGCTTGGAAGAAGACTGGAGTTTAGTTCTCAGCACCACAGGAGCAGCCTACAACTCCAAGGGAATCTGATATGATGAATTCTTTTGGCCTCTGCAGGTAGTGCTTTCATACACACACACACACACACACACACACACACACACACACACACACACACACCAATAAAATTAAAAATTAATCTTTCAATGGACAAGTGTGATTCACCCCAATAAGAATTCACATTCTGTTTGAAACTGGAAATGTTTTAGAGAAAAGGAAGGGAATGATGTTGGGAATATAGCATGAAAGTTCTTGTGTCTGAATATCTTGAGAGAAACTAGGAATGTTACACACACAGAATTCTTGTTTGTGAAAGATGAAAACAACCTGTTCTTCCATCCAGAAAGCTGAAAATTGGAAATGGTTAATAGCCTGGTGATCTGCATTATCTGTTAGGCCATATCAAGATCCTACAGTCAGGACAGGAGTAGCCTGTAAATGGCCCATATAGCTAGAAACACCTCCATACTCCCACAGCAAGAACAGAGTTGGCCAGTAGCCCAACGTACCCCTATGCTATCTGTATAATGAACACCAGGCCAGACCCTTGGGTCCTTAGCCTAATGCAGGTGGTGTATCTCTAGACCACACCTTCTTAGAAGAAATTATATTCCCTGAGTTGAGCTTCAATGTAATTATACTTTCCTGTGAACCATGGATTGTATCACAGCAGGAATAGTTTTTCAAATTATACTGTGCTTCAATATTGGGAATAAACCATCTGTTTTGAAACCCACCGAAGTCTGATCCAGGCTCCCAAAGTCAATCTGCACCAGTTTTTCATTCTTATCTCTGTGCAGTGTGCTTCCCTATATGAATCCTGCATGAACCACTACCACCACCACCCCAGAATGAAGGAGAAGAAGGAACATACAATAATAGAGAAATAGAATTGATTGAAATATTTTGTGTCCATATATGAAAATGATACCAAAACTGCATTGTCTTAAATTAGTCATATATATTAATAATACATATGACTTATAGTACCCAAAATTCCCAGTATTTAAATTATAGGCATTGCATTCAATCCCTATCTAATACCATCTTTCATTCACTTGTTTTTTCAACAAGTAATAGCTATTGTGAAATTCTGTTTCCAATTCTTCAATGTTGGGACATTGAAATTTTTTTTCTCTTTATTAGATATTTTCTTCATTTACATTTCAAATGTTATCCAGAAATTTCCCCTTACCCTCCCGCATCCCCGCCCTACTCCCCTACCCACCCTCTCCCACATAATGGCCCTGGCGTTCCCCTGTACTGGGGCATATAAAGTCTGTATGACCAAGGGGCCTCTCCTCCCAATGATGGCCAACTAGGCCATCTTCTTCCATATGTGCAGCTAGAGACATGAGCGCAGGGGGAACTAGTTAGTTCATGTTATTCTTCCACCTATAGGGTTGAAGACCCCTTCAGCTCCTTGGGTACTTTCTCTAGCTCCTTCCTTGGGAGTCCTGTGTTCCATCTAATAGCTAACTGTGAGCAACCACTTCCGTGTTTGCCAGGCACTGGTATAGCCTCCCATTTTATACGACTTTGCAGTTGAGAGCATTTGCAAAAGTTTGGTTTGTAGTACCCATATGATAGCACAAAATCATCTGTCAACACCTTTTTTGGCTTCTGCAGGCACTAAGCATACACACTGTACACATACATGTACATAAAAATCCATAACCTATAAAGTGAGTTAATCTATTTCCTGAATTCTTAAATTTTGAGATCAATGAATGGGATGCATCCATAAAGATACTTGGAATAACATTTTTCAAGTCACTGATTTGAATTATGTTTCTACTATTAGTAACAATGCAATAATCTCTGGGGAGAAATGCTGTTACATGTTCCTGACTACACAGATTAAAGGAATTAACTATTCTGATTGGTTTTGTTCAACTTGACACATACTTCCACCTATCTGGGATAAAAAATAGGTGTTCAGCTTCTCCCTTCAAGTTCTTGCCCTGACATCTTTCAGTGAGGGCTGTAAGCTGAAATAAACATTTTCTTTCCCAAGTTGCTTTTTAATCATGGTGTGTCATCACAGAAACAGGAACTGTAACTAAAATCTTGACCATTCTTCCTTCTAAAAGATCAGACTTGGATCCAAAATGTCCACTATAGGCATTCCTCATTTTTTATGAGTCTTCTGTATGAACTGGTGTACAGGATTTCTTGTCTCCCCACAGCTGCTGCAATGCTTTTGGTGATGTCTTTGAATGACAGTTGCAGATAAAACCTAATGTTCACTAACCTCAACATGAACCTGTTCTACACACAGTGCTGGGTTCATAACCCTGATATGTTGTCTGAATTGTGATTATCTGCCTGGATAGCTGCCTCCAATCCCACATCCCCACCTCTGAACTCCAATATCTACAATTGTCCATAATGACTTTAACAAGGCTGACTGATTGTGGGCTTCAGGCATCGATGTTTCTGACTGTACAGAATTTACTCTCTCTACTTCAATGCCAAATAGACCCCTCCCAATATTTCAAAAGTTATTTCAAAAGCTTCCTTTATCTTCCATTTTTTACTTCTAAAACCAACACTTAGATTAAAAGTGATTATTACCCATAAATAAGCACACAATACTTTACAGCAGTGCCACCAATGATAAGCATTGGTTTTTCATTTACATAGGAGTCTTAGCCTACTAAGCTCACTTAATCTGTACTTGTAGAAATAGAAGACTGTGCTATTCTCAGCTCAGTGTCTGGCATACAGCAGGCACTTCGCATGAGTTTACTGTCATGAACTAATAATTATCATTGTTTTCAGACTTTTCAGTTGATGCCCATAGAATGCAACACAAGATCTAAATCTTCTTAACTGTTTTTCACAAACTTCTTGCCTAGAGTCCCCATTCTTCCTAAGCCCATATATTTATTCATGATCCTCAGAACTAAAATAAGCTAATCCTCCAATGGGTCTCTGTGTTTCTGCCTTTTAGCTTTCCACTTGTCTGAGTTCACAGCTAAACTATTTTTCAGGGTCTACTGAAGGCCAAATGAGAACAGGCTTGTAGGAGCTCTTTGTTACCTACAGATCTAAAGAGAGTGGGTGTCCTGAAATGTAGGCCAGCTTAAAAAGCAACATCTAAAATGTTCCTGAGCAATTGTTTTATATGCTAGGCTGTGCCAATTTTGTCTTTGCTGAAGTCCTGAAGATTCTCTGCCTTCTCTTACATGTTCCTTTGTGATTCAGGCTTTTCTTTGTCCTCTTCCTCCACTCCCTTACCTTCTCTCTATCATTTTTTTTCATTCTTTTATCTTTTTGTGACATATTTAACCCTGCCTCCACCTCTAGATGCAACATGAGCTCCTGACCTCCTTTTAACACTCACCAAACTCCAGTCTCATTTTCCCAACTGTCTGGCAGGAGCATTGAGGATCAGCCCCCTCATTCCTCATGAAACCTGTGAGGGTTTTATCACACATCTTCTCACTTCATTCCCCATGAAACTAGAAGGGTATTTAAAAAAAAAAAAAGAACATTGCCCTTGAGTTTTCTGTGTCTCCCCTGTGGTGAGTGAACTCACTATACTTAGGCTGACTCAGGAAGGTAGGAATGGGAGCACTTCTTCTGCTGTTAGCATGGACATTTAGTTTCATGAAAAGAAATAACAAAAAAGAAGACTGTTTGTGCCTTTGTTCATTAAGATAATGTGTTTCCTTCATTCATTTAGTAAATCTTTCCTCGGGTCCCTGAAAAGTACCTGAAGAGAGATTCCTAAATGAATGAAGGTAATTTAACTTTTAGTTTAGTCACTTTTCCCATCCCATCTCTATTGGAGACTGGTCTGGTGCTGCTTGTATTTATATGCTATATACTGACTCCCAAGATCTTGTTGCAGATCCTTATGTACACAAAGTGATGCTATATAAACTTTTTTACTGCAATTTACAATTCCTGGTTAAATAAAACTGGCAACAGCCAGTTACAGAGGATGATGTTTGAGTTAACAGGCTGGGGTATCCAACGTAGACACCATGCGGAGGAAGAGAGAGAAGAGTGAGAAGGAGCATGGAGGAGAAGAAGACAAGAGAAGAAGAGGTCTCCAGGAATCTTGATGGACCAACAGCAAATACCAGGGTGATATGCTTCTCCAGGAGGCCAGACTCCTAGAGCAGAATTAACTCAGAGAGTTTCAAAGAGCAAGCATTTCAGTACCACAGTTGAGCCAGTAGCCAGACTGGCAATTATAGATTTAGATTAGTGGTAATTCCCCAAACCTTACACAGAGCCTAATAAATAAACATCATAGTTTGAGTTTCATTTACTTAAAGTTATACAAGGATAAGTTTAATAGTTATTCTTATACACTTCTCTGCTTCTCTATTTCTCTGAAAATGATGATAAAGTGAGAGAGGCAATGTGTAGAATGTCCTCAGACAGTTGGCAGCCTATAGACAGTATTGAGAAACCTCATCCCCATGCAACACACAGTGGGGTGTGAATGGTCTCAGGCAAGCCCAGTGGAATCTATGTTGTCAGGTTCCTACCTCCTGCTGCTTTCTAAGGCTTTTATTTCTAGATGAAAAGCATATTCCTTTCTTTCTTTGCCTTTTCTGTTTGCCTGATTGGATAATCATCCATCCTGGAAGCTTTGAACATCATAAGGCTCCCACTAGCAGCTGTTCTCCATAATTTCCTGTCAGGAGATTGTGAGGAGCAAGGCTTCCTTCCTGAGACACCACTTCCCACTGTGTCCCAGCAGTTGCTTACCATTATACCTCCTCTTGGAATACATTTGGTTTTCCTTCTGTCTTCTTGATCCTCAGGGCCATCTTGCTGACCAGGTGTACCATCATAGAGCCATTCCTATATTCTTTTTTTTTCCAACTTTTATTAGATATTTTCTTCATTTACATTTCAAGTGTTATCCAGAAAGTTCCCTATATCCTCCCCCTCCAAGCCCTCCCCCCCTAAACACCCGCTCCCATATCTTGGCCCTGGCGTTCCCTTGTACTGGGGCATATAAAGTCTGCATGACCAAGGGGCCTCTCTTCCCAATGATGGCCAACTAGGACATCCTCTTCTATATATGCAGCTAGAGACATGAGCTCAGGGGGTACTAGTTAGTTCATGTTATTCTTCCACCTATAGGGTTGAAGACCACTTCAGCTCCTTGGGTACTTTCTCTAGCTCCTTCCTTAGGAACCCTGTGTTTCATCTAATAGCTGACTGTGTGCTTCCACCTCCATGTTTGCCAGGCATTGGTATAGTCTCCCATGACACAGCTATATCCGGGCCCTTTCAGCACTATCTTGCTGGCATATGCTATAGTGTCTATGTTTGGTGGCTGATTGTGGGATGGATCCCTGGCAGCCGCAGTCATTGGGTCCATCCTTTGGATTCAGCTTCACACATGATCTCTGTAACTCTTTCAATGTGTAATTTGTTCTTAATTCTAGGAAGGGGTGACTTGTCCACATTTTGAAGAAGGAAGAAGAACTCAAAGTACACAAATCATTTAACATAGAACCCATCAGATCCAAAGACCCGATTATAGGTGTATAGTCACTCATGTACAATACACTCAAGAAAACACTAACCCAATGAAGTGAGTCCTACTACCGGAGGTCTAGGTAGGTAATGCCTAGGAATTTCATATATTTATTGTTTTCAATAGCTGAGTAGTACTCCATTGTGTAAATATACCAATTTTTTTGTATCCATTCCTCTGTTGAGGGACATCTGGGTTCTTTCCAGTTTCTGGCTATTATGAATAAGGCTGCTATGAACATAGTGGAACATGTGTCCTTAATACCAGATGGAATATCTTCTGGATATATGCCCAGGAGGGGTATTGCAGGATCTTCTGGTAGTACTATGTCCAATTTTCTGAGGAACCACCAGACTGATTTCAAGAGTGGTTGAACCAGCTTACATTCCCACCAACAATGGAGGAGTGTTCCCCTTTCTCCACATCCACACCAGCATCTGTTGTCACCTGAATTTTTGATCTTAGCCATTCTTACTGGTGTGAGGTGGAATCTCAGGGTTGTTTTGATCTGCATTTCCCTGATGATTAAGGATGTTGAACATTTTTTTCAAGTGCTTCTCAGCCATTCGGTATTCCTCAGTTGAGAATTCTTTGTTTAACTCTATGCCCCACTTTTTAATGGGGATATTTGATTTTCTGGTGTCCACCTTCTTGAGTTCTTTATGTATATTGGATATCAGTCCCCTATCTGATTTAGGGTTGGTAAAGATCCTTTCCCAATCGGTTGGTGGCCCTTTTGTCTGGTTGACAGTCTCTTTTGTCTTACAGAAGCTATGCAACTTTATGAGGTCCCATTTGTCAATTCTTGATCTTACAGCACAAGCCTTTGCTGTTTTGTTCAGGAATTTTTCCCCAGTGCCCATATCTTCGAGGCTTTTCCCCACTTTCTCCTGTATAAGTTCCAGTGTCTCTGGTTTTATGTGGAGGTCCTTCAACCACTTAGACTTGACCTTAGTACAAGGAGATAAAAATGGATCAATTCCCAGTCTTCTACATGATAGCTGCCAGTTGTGCCAGCACCATTTGTTGAAAAGGCTGTCTTTTTTCCACTGGATAGTTTTAGCTCCCTTGTCAAAGATCAGGTGACTATAGGTATGTGGATTCATTTCTGGGTCATATCTGGGACAGCAAAATGTTGGGTCCTGTTTTTGTAGCCAGTCTGATAGTCTATGTCTTTTTATTGGAGAATTGAGTCCATTGATATTAAGCGATATTAAGAAACACTAATTGTTGCTTCCTGTCATTTTTGTTTTTAGAGTTGGGATTCTGTTCTTGTGGCTGTCTTCTTTTAGGTTTTTTGAAGAATTACTTTCTTGCTTTATCTAGGGCAGAGTTTCCGTCCTTGTATTGGTGTTTTTCTGTTATTATCCTTTGAAGTGCTGGATTAGTGAAAGATATTGTGTGAATTTGAATTTGTTGTAGAATACTTTGGTTTCTCTGTCTGTGGTAAATGAGAGTTTTGCTGGGTATAGTAGCCTGGGCTGGCATTTGTGTTCTCTTAGTGTCTGTATAATCTCTGTCCATGATCTTCTGGCTTTCTTATTCTCTGGTGAGAAGTCTGGAGTAATTCTGATAGGCCTGCCCTTATATGTTACTTGACCTTTTTCCCTTGCTGCCTTTGATATTCTCTCTTTATTTAGTGCGTTTGTTGTTCTGATTATTATGTGTCGGGAGGAATTTCTTTTCTGGTCCAGCCTATTTGGAGTTCTGTAGGCTTCTTGTATGTTTATGGGCATCTCATTCTTTAGGTATGGAAAGTTTTCTTCTATTATTTTGTTGAAGATATTTGCTGGCCCTTTAGTTTGATAGTCTTCTCATCTACTCCTATTATCCTTAAGTTTGGTCTTCTCAATATGTCCTGGATTTCCTGGATATTTTGTGTTAGGATCTTTTTGCATTTAGCATTTTCTTTGATTGTCTTGTCTATGCTCCCTATAGAATCTTCTTGCCTGAGATTCTCTCTTCTATCTCTTGTATTCTGTTGCTCATGCTCATATCTATGGTTCCTGTTTTTTTTTTTTTTCCCCCTATGGTTTCTTTCTCCAGGGTTATCTCCTTTTGGTGTTTCTTAATTGTTTCTAATTCCATTTTTAGGTCCTGGATGGCTTTGTTCAATTCCATTGCCTGTTTGGTATTGTTTTCCTGTAACTCTCTAAGTTTTTCCTCTTTAAATGCTTCTAGTTGTTTATCTGTGTTTTCCTGCATTTCCTTCTTATAGTCCTTCATCATCATCATGAGGAATGACTTTATATCCATGTCCTGTTTTGCTGGTGTGCTGTTGTATCTAGGACTTGAAGTGGTGGGTGAGTTTGGATCTGGTGATGCCAAGTACCCTTGGATTCTGTTGCTTCTGTTCTTACACTTACCTCCTGCCATCTCTGCTCAAGAAGACCTGGTGTTGGTGCAGACCAGAAGCGAGCGTCTGTCCTGCCCTGGGCCTTTATCAATCTCCTGGCTTGTGTCTCAGGTTGCTCGCTATTGGGCTGGAACAGATGCTGAGTTCAGCTGCTCACCTGTGGTCCCAAGATAGCCTGGGGAGTCCTGAAGGGGCCTCGGGGAGAGTGCGCAGAACCTGCGCCCAAGACCTGGGCTGGTGTGGGGTGCACCTGACCAGACCGGAAGGGAGAGTCTGTCCTGCTCTGGGCCTTTATCACTCTCCTGGCTGGTGTCTCCTGCGCCTGGTGCTGGAGCAGTGTGGGCCAGAAGGGAAGGGGTCCACTGCCTCCCTGTCTATCTCCCAGCTGCAGACTCAGGTCCCACGAGGTTGGACTGGAACAGATGTGTGTTCCTCTCACCAGTGGTCCAGAGATTGCTAGAAGAGTCCCTCTGGAAACCTGGTTGGGTGCACAGCCCCTGGGCCTTGCACCCTGCGCTGGAGTGGTGTTGACTGGAAGGCCATTCCTATATTCTTTATCCCTTTTCCTTACCTTGTTAGCCAAGCTGCTGATTCCTAAGGATAGCTATCTATAGAGGCTAACAGTTATAACAGATATCAGCTGAGAATAGTCATCTAACTTTTTATTTGGTGAATATTTAAAATAGATTATCTTTGTTATTAAGATACTACATGATTATACCTCAGATGTTAAGACTAGAACTTATTTATATTTCTGTTTCTATATTTAAAAATTATACTTATTGTTCATTATCTTCTTGCTTATTTTGTTGAAAATAACATTATGGAGGATCTATCATGTGTCTCTTCTTTCATCTACCTATATAAAGCATACACCTACATTGAAAAGTATAAGTATTAATATATAAATGTCATATAAATATGACATGTGTTATCTTACTAGTATAACATTTAACACATACAAGACTCTACCTTTTAAAAGTAAATAATGCAGGATAAGAGCTAAAAACATAGTTAAATATATAATTATCATTTTTATATAAATAACATAAAAATTCTCCCAATAAAAGGTTTATAATATCCAAATCCTAACAACAACATTACATACATCAAGCAGAAATTTCAGCCAACCATGTTCTAACAATTCAAAGAAAAGAAAGCTAAGTGATGAACATTTGCTTTGCCACAAGAGGCACAGACAAAGTTTGTGGCAATGCTTAATTACACACTTTACATCAACTCAGCCTAGATTATATAATGAGGGTGATGCTACCAACAGGCAATTTTATCTAAAGACACATCCTTTACCATTAGTTAGAAGATGCAATAGCTACCTGCTCATAGAGGAGGGCAAAGGTGACCCTGTCCTTGGTCTGTAATCAAATATCCATTGCATTTTGAAATCAGATTTGAAGTTTCCAAATGACACATTAGGTTTCAGCTGTTATTCTTGATGGTACATTATGTGTCATTTGATCCAGCAAGATAGCAATGCCCCATAAACACAGTGGAAATGTAGTTAATAAGGGAAGATGTTGTAAGTCACTATCTCATGACATTTCATGTTATCATGTTTCTTTCTCTCCATATGTATGAGTACATACATATGGAGACACTTTCTCACAATCAAATTGTCTTAGTCAGGGTTTCTATTCCTGCACAAACATCATGTCCAAGAAGCAAGTTGGGGAGGAAAGGGTTTATTAAGCTTACACTTCCATACTCCTGTTCATCACCAAAGGAAGTCAGGACTGGAACTCAAGCAGGTCAAAAAGCAGGAGCTGATGCAGAAGCCATGGAGGGATGCTCTTTACTGGCTTGCTCAGCTTGCTTTCTTATAGAACCCAAGACTACCAGCCCAGAGATGGTACCATCCACAAGGGGCCCTCCCCCTTCATCACTAATTGAGAAAATGCCTTACAGTTGGATCTCATGGAGGCACTTCCCCAACTGAAGCTCCTTTCTCTGTGATAACTCCAGCCTGTGTCAAGTTGACACAAAACTAGCCAGTACACAAATGCATGCTTTTGCTAAGGTATAAATGGTCATTCAGAGAGCACAATACTAAAGATGATGTGTACTGTAAGATACCTCTGGATTTTTGTTTTTATGCCTGCAACAAGGGATTAAGGATACTCACAATAGCCAGTGGCTGTTGTGAACAGATGAAAAGGAGGCATGAGAGAGAGAGATGTGTCTGAACCTGTAGTTTAAAAAAATGTCTCAAATTTCATGTATAAAAGAAACAGATAGTATACTGATATTTGAATAGTTTTCACAATTCTACTAGGTTATGTTTCATTCATAATAACTCATGCTTGGACAGCATACAATGAAGAGACAAGTCTGAAGGCTCCCAGATAGCCAGCATCAGAGCTGGTACCTAAGTTGTAGCTTTGCTCTCAGAATATATATGCTCTGAATTGATCAGTTCTGATCAGAAGAGTATTTAGGGGTAGATGTTACCTTCTGATCTTGGACTTTGAATTACAAGCAGAATTTCAGTAGGTGCAATAGAGAAAAGGCACATTTTGAGCAAAAAGAGATAACATTGACAAAATTGAAAGAATAATGTTTATGCCTAAAGGCAATACCTAGAGAAGATTTAGGTTGAATCACGAAATTCCTAAAAATCCAGAAGTGACTTAAGTTTGATTTACTAAAACATAAAGAAATCACATGGGTAAGAGATAGTAATTTATTTTCAAAAAAATTGTGGCCAATTCTCATTGACTATCTGTAGTTATGTTCTTAACAGCATGGCAGAGAAAAACAGTTATTATCCTTAATTTGTATGCATGCTTAGTATTTATTACACTCATTTTACTTACATATGGATGTGTTTGGTGCTCGCATGCCACATCCTATAGATGAAAGTCAGAAGATAGCTTGCAAAAGTCAGTTCTATTCTACCATCTGGACCTAGGAACTGAATTCAGGACATCGGCTTAGAGGCAGACACCTTTACCAATTGAGCCATTTTGCCAGCTGTGAGTGTTAATTAAATGGACAATGCACTAAAAATGATCCAGAGAAAAATGAAAAGAGGTGATCAAAGAAATTTTTGACTTGTTTATTCCAATCAATGAAAAAAAAAAAAACTGTACCATGAAGCTGAATGTAAGAGAGTCTGCTATAAATAGAACTGAATGCAAAATATTTTAAGGTCAGCAGATGGGGCTCTAAGAGGTAAAAACTGCACAGAAATTCAGTTTAAGATATAAGAACATATAATAAATTCAAAGAAATATAACCTATATCCATAATTCAGAGATAAAGTCTCACTTTGTGGGTAAAGCACAGACTATGCAAAAAGCCAGTTCCCTCAAGAGGTAATTAGAGAGTAAAGGGACTCTCAAAACACAGCAGGAAGAGCTGAGCTTATGGGAACAGAATTATAAGACCAGGATTTGGGACTAGGAAAGAATGGCAAGCTAAGGAAAATGAGGAACTGTGGGAGAAGTCATCCTGAAATTTGTTTAATGTCTTAGCTTTGATTGCACAGCCTCCTGTAAGTCACACAAGCTCTGTCTTATTTCCACACAGTACAATTGCTGTAATGATATCATAGAGGGCAGTATGCCACAACTCAAACTAGACTTCAGTTCAAATTTTAACTGCATACCTGGGTAAGATAATTATCTCTCCCCCAATTCTTCATATGTAAATTGAAAATTGTTGTTCCAGTGGATGCAAGTCTAATACAGCCAATCATTGGACAATGATAGAGTGCTACTATGATTCCAGGATTGGGTATTCCAAGCTTTTGGGCTAATATCTACTTATCAGTGAGTGCATACCATATGTGTTCTTTTGTGATTGGGTAACCTCACTCAGGATGATATTTTCTAATTCCATCCACTTGCCTAAGAATTTCATGAAGCCATTGTTTTTAATAGCTGAGTAGTACTCAATTGTGTAAATGTACCACATTTTCTGTATCAATTTCTCTATTGAAAGACAGCAGGGTTCTTTACAGTTTCTGGCCATTATAAATAAGGCTTCTATGAACATAGTACAGCATGCTTCCTTGTTATATTTTGATGAATCTTTTGGGTATATTCCCAGGAGTGGCATATTTGGGTCCTCAGGTAATACTATGTCCAATTTTCTGAGCAACTACCAAGATACAATTCGCAGACTACATGAACGTCAAGAAGGAAGAAGACCAAAATGTGAGTGCTTCGGTCCTTCTTAGAAAGGGAAACAAATACTCATGGGAGCAAATATAGAGATAAAGTGCAGAGCAAATACTGAAGGGAAGGCCATATAGAGATTGCCCCACCTAGGGACCCATCCCATATGCAGTCACCAAACTCAGAAACTATTGTGTATGCCAAGAAGTGCTTGCTGAAAGGAGCCTGATATAGCTGTCTCCTGAGCTCTGCCAGATCCTGACAAGTACAGATGCAGATGCTAGCAGCGATCCATTAGATTGAGCATGGGTTCCTCAATGGGGGAATTAGAAAAAGGACAGAAGGAGCTGAAGTGGCTTGCAACCCCATAGGAAGAACAACAAAATCAACCGACCAGATTCCCCAAAGTTCTCAGGGACTAAGTCACCAATCAAGGAGTGCGACCCACCGTATCCTGCAAGCAGGAAGAAGCAGGCCGCACACAGGATCCTTCTACAGCAAAGCTTTATTTCGTCTTGTGAGGGAGAGCAAAGCTTCTGGGAGGTGAAGGGCCCCAATGCCCAAGATGGGCGTCCTTATATAGGGAAATATGCTCGCCTAGGACATGGCATCATACCATAGGCTATCTCCGGATCAGGCCAGAATGCGTCACGGGTGGTAAGAGCTCCCAAGGCGGGAACGGGCCCTTACGCTTGCGCACTGAGCTGTTTACCGCTTAGGGCGGACAGGAAACCGGCACCATCTTGGAATGGCGATCACACGGTGGCCTACAAAGGAGTATACATGGAGAGACCAACAGCTCCAGCCGCACATGGAGCAGAGAATGGTCTTTTCAGGCATCAATGGGAGGAGAAGCCCTTGGTCATGTGAATTCTGAATGGATGCCCCAGTGTCTGGGGATTTGAGGGCAGGGAGGTGGGAATGAGTGGGTGAGTAAAGGAACAACCTCATAGAAGCAGGGGGAGGAAATAGGGGATTTCTGAGGGGGAGGACCAGGAAAGGGGATAACATTTAAAATGTAAATAAAGAAAATATCCAATAGAAATGTTTAAAAAGAAAAATATGTAATCAATAAGAAATTAAAAAGAAATAGATTCAAGGATTGGGCTGCTTTATCTTTCAAAAGAAAGACGTATTTTAAATTTGAAAGATTGGTAAATTTGACTAAAAGGAATCATAAAAGATACAGTAGAGAATTGAAATATCATAAAATGGAGGACAGATAACAACAGTTATGTGACAAAACATAAGACACCAATATTCGTAATTCAACCTTTAAAAAGCTTACAAAATTTTTAACAATAAAGCATTCTGTAGGAGGGAGTAAGCCCACATTCATTACAGCTGTTTATAGATTGAGCAGAAAGGAAGATGCCAATTCTCCATGTGAGTAACAGACAGTGTGAGTTCCATTACAGCTAGGATCTTACTATTTTGTAAACTATGGGCATTTATTATTGTAATTAAAAATTTTAAATTTATTATTATTATTATATGCATGCTATGAGTGAGTGAGTGTGTGTGTGTGTGTGTGTGTGTGTGTGTGTGTGATGGTTTACATGCTATCATATGCATGTGGAAATCAAAGGCAACTATTTGGAATTAGCCCTCTTCCCCCCTTTTCATAGGTCCTGGGGCTCCAAGTCAGATCACCATGCTTAGGTGGCAAGGGCATTTACCCACTGATCTCATGAGCCCTCTACTTATGTTTTTAAAATGGAAGTTATGAGAAGTACCTATTTCTACATAAGTTATGAGTATATAAATTCCTGAGTACAGTGTGTCTAGAATGTCATAGGATCTACAAACGTGCTAATTCTCATTTTTGGTGGTATACAGACACATTGGAAACATCATGGATTGATCATATAAGATAGCTTCTATTTCAAGGTATTATTACAGGGGAAACAGTATTAAGAGAGAACTTAGTCTGCACAGACAAGATCTGAAAGAAGTCTCAGAACAGAAGAGATCTCTACCCAGTAGGCTTGTTCCTGCAGTGGGAATGATCTAGCCAAGGATTGTTAATTTATCATAGTATTATTTTTGTTTTGTTTTGTTTTTTGTTTTCTACCATGGTCTGCCATCTTTTCACATAACCATCCTACAGCTAATTTCAGAAGAACACGATGTGTAAACCAGAGCATATTTTCTCACTCCTTAGGCCAATTCATATGTGTGTTTTATTTTATATATATCTATGAGGGTGTTCCTCCACCCACCCACTCCATCCTCCCCACCCTCAATTCCCCTATACTGGGGCATCTATAGAGCCTTCATAGAACCAAGGCTCTCTCCTTCTACTGGTGCTTGACAAGGTCATCCTCTGCTAAATATGCAGCTGGAGCCATGTGTACTTCTTTGTTGATTGCTTAGTCCCTGGAAGTTCTGGGGAGTCTGGTTGGTTGATATTGTTCTTCCTATGGCGTTTCAAACCTCTTCAACTCCTCTAGTCCCTTTTTGAACTCCTCTATTAGGGAACCCATGCTCAGTCCAATGGTTGGCTGCTAACATCTGCCTCTGTATTTGTAAGGCTCTGGCAGGGCCTCTCAGGGGACTGCCATATCAGGCTCCTTTCAGCATGTACTTCTTGGCATCCACAATAGTATCTGGGTTTGGTGATTGTATATGGGATGAATCCCCAGGTGGAACAGTCTCTGGGTGGCCTTCCCTTTAGTCTCTACTCTATACTTTATCTCCATATTTGCTCCTGGAGTATTTTTTCTCCTTTGAAAAAGGATTGAAGCAACCATACTTTGGTCTTCCTTCTTGTTGAGCTTCATGTGGTCTGTGAATTGTATCCTGGTTATTTGGAGCATTTAGGGTAGTATCCACTTATCAGTGAGTGCATACCATGTGTTTTCTTTTGTAATTGAGTTACCTCACTGAGGATGATATTTACTAGTTTTATCCATTTGCCCAAGAATTTCATGAATTCATCATTTTTAATAGATGAGTAATATTCCATTGTGTAAATGTACCACATTTTCTGTATCCATTCCTCTGTTGAAGGACATCTGAGTTCTTTCTATCTCCTGGCTAGGTCTAAGTAGATCAAGGAACTCCACATGAAACCAGAGACACTGAAACTTATAGAGGAGAAAGTAGGGAAGGACCAGTTTTCTGAGGAACTGTCAAGCTGATTTCCAGAGTGGTTGTACCAGCTTGCAATCCCACCACCAATGGAGAAGTGTTTCTCTATCTCCATATCCTTGCCAACATCTGCTGTCACCTTAGTTTTTTATTTTAGCCATTCTGACTGGTGTAAAGTGGAATCTCAGGATTGTTTTGATTTGCATTTCCCTGATGACTAAGGATGTTGTACATTTCTTTAGGTGCTTCTTGGCCATTTGATATTCCTCAGTTGAAAATTCTTTGTTTAGCTCTGCACCCCATTATTAAAAGGGTTGTTTGGTTCTCTGGAGTCTAACTTCTTGAGTTCTTTGTATATATTGTATATTAGTTCTCTATTGAATGTAGGATTGGTAAAGACCTTTTCCCAATATGTTGATTGCCTTTTTGTCTTATTGACAGTGTCTTTTTCCTTACAGAAGCTTTGCAATTTTATGAGGACCCATTTGTTGATTCTTGATCTTACAACACAGGCCATTGGTGTTCTATTCAGGAATTTCCTCCTATGCCCATATATCAGATGTTCAAGGCTCTTCCCTACTTTCTCCTCTATAAGTTTCAGTATATCTGGTTTCCTATGGAGATCCTTGATCCACTTAGACTTGAGCTTTATACAAGGATATAAAAATAGGTCAATTTTCATTCTTCTACACACTGACCTCCAGTTGAACCAGCACCATTTGTTAAAAATGCTGTCTTTTTTCCACTAGATGGTTTTTCCCCTTTGAAATAGATCAAGTGACCATAGGTGTGTGGGTTCATTTCTGGGTCTTCATTTCTATTCCATTGATCTGTCTGTCACTGTACCAATACCATGCAGTTTTTACCACAATTGCTCTGTAGTACAGCTTGAGGTCAGGCATGGTGATTTTCCCCAAAAGTTCTTTTATTGTTGAGAATAGTTTTCACTATCCTGGGTTTTTTTTTTTTTATTCCAAATGAATTTTTAAATTGCTCTTTCTAACTCTATGAAGAATTGAGTTGGAATTTTGATGGAGATTGCATTGAATTTGTAGATTTCTTTGGGTAAGATGGCCATTTTTACTATTTTAATCCTGTCAATCCATGAGCATAGGAGATCTTTCCATCTTCTGATATCTTCTTCAATTTCTTTCTTCAGAAACCTGAAGTTCTTGTCATATAAATCTTTCCTAGATAAATAGGCTGAGAAAGAAATTAGGGAAATAACACCCTTAACAATAGCCACAAATAATATTACATACCTTGGTGTGACTATAATCAAGGCCAATTCTTTTCATTTCCATTCTGTTAATAGAAATACATTCTGCTTTACTTCTATAACTCTTGTTATTTCTTCTGTCACTGGAAAATTTGGAGTCCTCAATTCAGAAAGCATTAATAGCAGGTAAAGAAATAGCATCTCACTCAATAACATATACTACTCTTTCAGAAGACTTGAGTTCAATTCTAGGACTTACATTGAGCATCTTGCAATTCCATTTTCAGGGAATATTAACTTCATATCTGAAAATGCATGTACATTCTCATTCACAGGTCTACCCACAAACACACAAATATGTATATACTCACACATAATTAAAAATAAAATTAAATTTAAATTTAAAAATAGCCAGAAAGCATGAATAAAAAGTCTGTGTCTAGCGAAACCCCAGATCAGAACACACTGCAAAGGTGAAGCTTAGCCAGGAGTGCCCATCAATCACTTTTTGTGAGTTCCCCATCAAAAACAGATGGTGTTAGAGAAAAGAAGGAAAAAGAAAACTGCCTGCATAACAGACTGTGGTTGAAAATGGATTGTGGAAAGACTGATCTCTGGAGATCACAAAAGATCTCCAAGTTTTAAAGTCCTGTGCAGAGAGTGGAAGAGTTCCACACACAGTGCTAGTTACACAAATCATGAATATGCACATTATATAACAAGAGAGATGCCACTAATAAATCCACTGATTCATCTAAAGAATATTCTGATTATTAACCAGGGAAAGAAAGGCGATGATAGGTAATCACTAACAAGTTAAACATGGCAGCAATCCATACATTTTAAAAGACATAAAATATCAACATGGATTCACAAGAAGTATAAAGGAAAATAAAGACAATATATATGAATAGATATCCATTATAAATTCAAATATACATTTTCTAGTGTGCATAACATTTCTTTCATATACAATTTAGAATATATATATATATATATATATATATATATATATATATATATATATGATTTATTTTTAGATCCAGATTAAGGAATAAACAAAAATAAAAAAAATCAAGTCACATATTTAGGTACAATCTGTACATGAGTTTGAAAGTGAAATATGTATTAACTATCTATGTTCATAGGTTAGTCACCATTATAATTCAAAGTACTCACCAAAAGAATTGATAGGACTTATATCAATATATAATGTAATAGAATGAAAGACATTATGTTTTCTCACTATAATATGATAGTAGCTGAAATTAATTTCTCAAAAGCCAGAAAGTTTGACAGAGACAAATAGAATCATATCAAATTCCCATTAGAGCAGATAAGTTGTTCTTAATGATAAGCAGGTTGATAAATAGTACATATCTTTCAAAGTACCCAAGTGGTAGCATGCTTGGTAGTAAATGATATAAAAATAGCTTTCGTGAGAAAGAATGGATA
This sequence comes from Mus minutoides, assembly GCA_902729485.2. Lineage (NCBI taxonomy): Eukaryota > Metazoa > Chordata > Mammalia > Rodentia > Muridae > Mus > Mus minutoides. The sequence goes on from LR749577.1 coordinate 721,080, forward strand.
TTCTAAATATGTATATAGGTACTTAAGGAGTCCTACATAACATTTTAAAAATAAAAACACCAGAATAAAAGACAAATGTACCACCCAAAGTAAATATGACAGCAGGGTGATAAAGAAAGAAAAAAGACAGGCAAGCTATACAGATAGACAGATAGAAACTGATTCAACTTTCTTAAGTTAGTCAAAGAAATAGCATGCAAATGATATGATAAGAATAATATTAAACAAGACTGTTTCCTTATGGACTAGTTTTAAACATAAGATAAAGTACAAGAAGTCATTTAGTCAGTAATTTATTCATTCAGTAATTTAGTCCATCAGTCAGTAATAAATTCAGTCAGTAATTCATTTATTTTCTCATTAAATCAGTAACTCATTGATTTAGTTTATAATTTATTTATTCAGTCAACTAGTAACTTATTCCTTCACTCACTCAGTCAATAGTTCATTCATTCAATCATTATTTTAGTCAGTATTATCATCTCCATCAGAATCAGAAGAGGTCTTGGTAAAAATTTTGCTTTGTGTGAGAAGACACACACACATACATTCATACACACATGCTGCGCGCCCCCATGTCTCTGACCAGCAGAGATGGTGGGAATAAACGACACGGGACGCCAAGGTGGTTTCAAGCACCTTGCGTTCACAGCTTCTGCTTTATTCTGCTTCTCTCTCTCTCTCTCTCTCTCTCTCTCTCTCTCTCTCTCTCTCTTTCTCTCTCTCTCTCTCAGGTATCACAGCAGCCATTCACTCACTCTCTCTGCTCTCTCCTATGCTGGCTGGCTAACACTGGTGCTGCTCTCCTCATCTGCTGATCTCTGGCCTCCGGTCTCCTCATCTCTGGCCTCTCTCTGCTACGCTGGTCTCTGTTCTCTGGCTGGTCTGGTCTCCTCTGGTCACTGACCAGTCTCTGCTACACTGGTCTCTGGTCTCTGACCCCTCATCTGAGGTTGCCCTCAATTTATACTCCCATTCTCACACCACCTCACACCACCCAATCATAGATGCACACATCCAAGGCAGCATGTAGGATTGGCTGATAGATTAGCATCGCGAGATGTTGCACTAATCTCTCCGAGTTATGCCCTGCTTTTACTGCGGCATGACTGAGACTGGAATAAACAAGAGAGGTCATGGGGCTTGGCATAAAGCCAAGTGCCATCTTTGGCCCATGCAGCCGCACCCGCTCCCCCCCCCCCACAAGAACACAAGAAGAATCATGTTGGTAGGTATTGAGACAGACCAGTAGGTAAAAGCACTTGCCACCAAGCCTTATGAGATGACTTTCATCCTTTCATCCCTTGACCCAACATGACAGACAGAGAGAACTTATTGATGAAAGTTGTTCTCTGACCTCCACAGGAGCACTGCAATATGTGTGAATGTGCACATGTGCATACATATACCATCAAAAAGTTTCTTACATATTAATGTTACTCAAGAGGAAACAATAGGTTTCTCAAGCTATTTCACTCATTTCTTAGCATAAGACAAGAGACTGACAAGAATTAGGAGTGGAAAAGAAGCCAATTCTTATCCCCATGCAGTTAGTCATAGGTTGATTTAAAATAGTGCCCTCCAGATGTAGGCCATGGAAGTAAAGTGAAATATTTGGGAGTCTATTACAGAAAGGTCTAGGGACCTGGTAAGATTTTGAACCACCTGAGCATGTGACATACATTCGTTTGTACTATATTGAGCATGGGACAATGGGACAAATGCATGGTAAAAATACAACTAGAAGGATGTTCTAGAATTTGAACCATTTGTATTCTTTAAGAAACAGGGAATATGGTAGTTATCAGTAATTGATTGCAGAATGGATTCAAAATAGAGATTAAAAGAACAGCATAAAGTATTCCTAAGTGTAATGACTTGTCATCTGGATGGATTGGTTCAATATGGTTAGATGTTGAGGCAGCATGAGGAGCTGAATTCAGAGACAATAAGTTTAATATACTATTGATGTGTGAGTGAGGATGTGTACATACTCAAGGAAACTGTCATCTAATTTATGTCATTGTTATGGTTAATATTCACTGCCAAGTTAATATGATATAAAATGACCTAAAAACAAACCTCTAGGAATATTTCTGAAGGAGTTTCTATGTTGGCTTAATTGCAGTAGAAATGCTATGAACAGGGCTGGTGAGATGGCTCAGCGGGTAAGAGCACCCGACTGCTCTTCCGAAGGTGATGAGTTCAAATCCCAGCAACCACATGGTGGCTTACAACCAACAGTAATGAGATCTGACACCCTCCTCTGGTGTGTCTGAAGTCAGCTACAGCGTACTTATGAAGAATAATAATAAATGAATCCTTGGTCCGGAGAGACCGACCAGAACGAGTGGAGCTGTCCAGAGAGAGTGGGGCTGTCCAGAGCGAGCAGGGCCAAACAGGGACGGCCGGAGTGAGTGGGGCTGGCCAGAGCAAGCGGAGCTGGCTGGAGCAAGTGGGGTTAGGGTTGGCTGGAGCGAGCGGGGCATGCCAGAGTGAGCGGAGCCGGCCAGAGAAGGGAAAAAAAAAATGCTATGAACAGCACTATTCCATGAGCTGAGTTACCAGGCTGAATAAGGAAAAAGTAGGCTTAGCATCAGTGTTCATTTCTCTCTGTTTCCTGTCTGTGAGGCCAGTTATCCCATGTTTTTGTGAACTTGACTTCTTCACTATGATTGACTAGTATCTCCCTTGGCTGTGATTCAAAATACATTCTTCCTTAAATTGCTTTGGTAAGGTATTTATGGAAAATAAATAGGAAAATAACTAATACCATCATTGTTTGAAGAACAGTAAAGATTAAGATTTAGTCACACTTTCAGTAACTTTTACTATAAGTTCTCAAATTTACTTCATCAATATTGATCAGCATAAATTATAAATTTGCTTATACAAAAAGAATGTTAAGATGGAACTAAAATCACCATTAGGCAGGAAGTAGAGGAAGTCCTGGGTAATACTGCGAGTTTGAATGAGGGCCTTACTTATTTCTCAGAACAATCTTAGAATGGCCTCTATCTCTGTATTTGTTTGCACTTTTAATACTATATTGACTGAAGAGTGATGGTAAGCATAATGAAACCAAAGCATTTAATAACAAAATGCAAGCAAAAGTGAGAGAAAGAAGGTTTTGTGAGTGACTACCTTGCTTGTCCTTGACCACATAATTTCAGAACAGTATCTTAATCAGTCTTGTAGGAAAATAAGCCGAATAAAAGGTAACAAAATTAAGAAACAGACAAAAATTTAAGGCAAGAGTATATAAACATGAGGTTGTAGACTGGGAAGAAGTTGAATATTTGTGTAAAGCAAACTGGAAATATTCTTACTACAAATATATCATGCTATTCAAATGGAGATGATGAAACCCATGAAAAGTCACATTGTAGTAGCCAGACTTAAAATCTACTGGGAATGTAAACTAGTATGTTAACTTTTGCTGGCAATATTACATTTTTGCTGGCCCTGGAACTCTGAGAAAGAGAGCTATCAGTTGCTTGTCTGCCCAGTAGATATCCCTTCACATGTCATGATCCATTTGTCTCCAGAACTGTATCTTAGGAACAAAAATAACATTTTTCTCCCATATATCAAAAAAATTGTCACCCATTTCCCCCATTATCTCCTATCAAACTGCTTTTCTAACCTGCCATTCCACTAATTATCTCCTGTATTTTCCCACTGTGCTGTCCTCCTCTTCCACTGATTTATTTTAATCTTCTAAAAAAAATCTCTGCCTACAAATTTCTTATTTTTCAAGACAGGAAGTTAAGGGTGTCCTCCACCTGACATTTGTAAGAATTGTGAGACTTATTTTAATTCTAATGATTGAGCAATGTGCTCTATAGCTAGAAAGCAATACAGATGTATCTCAGATAATAGTGGAACTGCCCCAATAGCCATCCATAATCTGAAATAACCCTAAATTGAAAGTAGAGTTGATATACTAGATACTGGACTCAATAGTAGTTAACAGCATGCAGGTTCCAGCATATTGTGGATTTTCCACAGGAGCATAGCCTGACCTAGGTGTCCAGGCCTTGCTACTACCCAGCAGTTCAAAGACATTTTAATATGCATCACCAGTCGAGGAAGAGAGAAATTTTCCAATTTGGGGCCCTGTTTCAAATTCATAACAATTTTGCATTGTCTGAAGGCTGAAAAGCTCAAGGTGAACTATGCTTCATTAGCAACAATTTGTACACTCATGTCCTACTAGGCAGAGGGTGACTGATTGGAGTGACACTTTTAGCTTACTACTTGATACCTGGTTGGTACTTTCAGAAGTGGTAATTGGAGGGCATGTTCAGTATCTCTGTCAAAAATCTTAATTCTGATTTCTGCCAAGTCTTCTTTTCCCTGCTTCTGCATTTTTGACATTTAAAAACTATAATCTACTTTTTCCCAAAGTGAATAAGTTCAGGGATAAAAATCAGCCCAAAATATTCCTCACTAGCAGTTCATCTAGCATGTTTGCTTCAAGAAAAGTAAAGAAAAGAAAAGGAAAGAAAAGAAAAGAGTAAAGAAAAGAAAAGAAAAGAAAAGAGAGGAAAGTAAAGGGAGGGAAAGGAAGGGAAGGGGAGGGAAAGATAGGAAAGGAAAGGAAAGGAAAGGAAAGGAAAGGAAAGGAAAGGAAAGGAAAGGAAAGGAAAGGAAAGGAAGATAAAAAGGAAAATTGGCTTAGAAATTTTGCCAAATAACCTAAGTTATATAATTATTGTAATGATAGTAACTAGAATCCAGAGGATATTATCTGTGAGAGGTTTGAATTACTAAAAGAAAACATGCAGGTGTTATATATGGGTTGTCTATGTTGAAACTCTTCCTGATCTTCAGATGAAAGTGGGTGAGAGGATGGACCATGCTTAGAGTCAAACCCTGGCAAACTACAGGGACAACAGTTGAACTTTCTGATTCCACAGCAAGAGTGCTCAGCATGGTCTGGGTAAGTGAAAAATTGTTGAAAGTGACCAAGATAATTTTTTTAATGAGAAAACATAGTCAATTCAGTAAAGGGGTAGTTAGTGAAGTATAAGATACTAACTGCCAAATTAGTGCCATTTCACTTCCTACCATACCACATCACACACACACACAACACACATACACACACATTTGTATGTGTGTTTTGTGTGTATAGTATACATACGCATATTGGTATGCATTTATACCAGTGTTTTAAAAATCAAGTACTTCAAAATCAAGCACTGAAAAACAAAAACAAACAAGAAAAACCCTACCTGGCAAAAATTTGAGATCTAACTTAAAATTTACCCATAATAAAGACTTCAGAGGTTGTTTCCATTAAACATCATTGTTGGAATAAAAATTCTCACTTTCTTTTTTTTTTATTAAAATTCATTTATTTAAAAACTTTCTTAAAAATCAAAATATATCCATAATTGTTGTTGCAATCATGATATCCATTAAGATCCAAATTTGAATCGGGTGAAAATTGCAATATATGTGGAATGGAATTTTTTTTCACATTCTGGGTAAGCTAAGTACAGTGCTGCAAAGTGCCTGATCTCAGACGAGTTGGTCACTCACAAAGCAATTCTCAGATAAGATTTGAAGATCCTCTGAACTACATGCATAGAAATTTAATGAGTATTAATGATATTTTAAAAGAGATGCTGGACTTGTTATCAGTAAGCATGGATGCTTAGATGGTGCTAATGTTATAGCCTAACAGATTCCCTAAATGCTTTCATGTTGGGGAGAAATTCCTGTTTCTATGGCAACCTGCAGTGAGTTAAGAAGGGTACTGTTAAACTGTACTGCAATTTTGCTTACTCTTTCTGAAAGAAAAATGTCAGAGGAAACCATCTCTTTACCCATGGTTATAATGGGAGCTCCTCCCTCCACACCCACCAGCTTCTGTTCTGCTGCTAAAGAACATATGAAAAGCAGCAAATCAGAAATCTACTTAATAATTGACTGTCTTTTATATAAGCTGCAGACCCTTCAGTTGGTGTGGGTGTCACATTTTTAGCATGTTAACATCTACATATCTGTAGGAATGGATCAAAATAGACAATGGTGCCAAGCAGGGAGCAGAAGAAATAATAATGAAAACACCTGCAGTGGCCTGATTCCTAGAGGCTGCTTTTAAATTCACTAAACCTACTTCCCCCTGGGTGATGCATTTCTGTTCTGCTCGTGAAGCGTTGCTATTCTTTGTATTTTGAAAGGAATGAAAATATAATGAACATGTATGTTATTCTGCAAGGAATCCAAATCAAAGCTCTGACAGGGGACATCCACCCACGTGTTTGCCGCAGCTTTTCCTAATTCATTCATTATCCTGCCTCAAGCTCAAGACTAAGCTGTGTCACCCAGAATGACAGGCAGCTTGTCCACTGGCAATGCTCCCAGACCATTGTTTTTTAATGATAGGCAAATGAAACAATTTAAAATTCCCATCCATTGGCATGTGTCATAGAACACTTGCTGTGAATGTTCACTGAACATCTACTGTGTCCCAGAAAGTATGTTAAGTGCTTATATTTATCTTGTAAAGAGCAGCTGCACAATATCAAAACATATGGAATCTACATGTTATCACAATCTATAAATTATTAGATTCTATGATCATTGGTAAGACTCTGGAGAGCCTTAGCTTATTGGAGGACCCCCTGAGTGAACCATGCATAGTCAGGAATTGATGCAAAAAGCAAGAGGATTTTATTATTCCAACCTGTTTGGGTCACCCTACACCCAAAGTAGAGATGGCAACTCCCTTTATACAGTTTTCAGAGCAGCAGCCATTAGGCACAACGTGATTGGCAGAACAGTGTGACTTTTAAACTGATTGATCTTTAGGGAAAGAGGTGGCAGGATCTGTCCTGTGGAATGTGTTTACCTGCAGAATGTTAATTAGCCTTCCTTTTCTGGAGGGGAGAGATCTGGTGGAATTTTCCAAAAGGTCTTGAACTGACCTCTTCACATCTTCTACAGTAGAATATTCTAAATTATCAGAAATAAACTTGAGACTGTCTACTGCTCCTTTAAAATATTCTTCTGATGCTAAAAAATCTAAGTAAACATGTACATATTTATAATTCCACATACTGTCAGGGTTATCATGGAAGTATGTTCCAAACTAGAAGATAGTGACTTGTGCATTCTATTATTGCTTCCCGTGTGGAAGATGGAGATCACGAACATATATTTTATTTCTTTCTAAACATCGTAACAGTCACTGAAATGCACACATTTTAAAAAGTTCTCAAATAAGTTTGAAAACCAAGAATTGGATTATATTGGAGACTGCCCACTCAATTGTTCTCTTCAGTAATGATTAGCACCATCTTCCTCTGTAATACAGAGTCAGAAATCCATAGCACCAGTGACATTAACAGCACAAAGGAGAAACTGAAACATGAGTGATTATGGTAGAGTCTCAGATGTGGTGAGACTTCCTGTAATGGGGAACACTTACTCACACAGCTCATAAGAATTACGTCCACATATGGTTGGATCTCCATTTGCTGGACCTCCCATAGAAATTTAGTACTTTTGCTTAGTATGAATGTTGTGTTTTGTACTGGCTAGTTTTGTGTCAACTTGACACAGCTGGGGTTATCACAGAGAAAGGAGCTTCAGTTGAGGAAATGCCTCCATGAGATCCAACTGTAAGACATTTTCTCAATTAGTGATCAAGGGGGAAAAGCCCCTTGTGGGTGGGATCATCTCTGGGCTGGCAGTCTTGGGTTCTATAAGAGAGCAGGCTGAGCAAGCCAGGAGAAGAAAGCCAGTAAGGAACATCCCTCCATGGCCTCTGCATCAGCTCCTGTTTCCTGACCTGCTTGAGTTCCACTCCTGACTTCCTTGGTGATGAACAACAGTATAGAAGTGTAAGCCAAATAAACCCTTTCCTCCCCAACTTGCTTCTTGGTCATGATGTTTGTGCAGGAATAGAAACCCTGACTAAGACAAATTGGTACCAACAGAGTGGGGTATTCCTGTGATAACCTGACCATGTTTTGGGGAGGACTGTGGAAGGACTTTGGAACTTTGGGCTAGAAGATCCATTCTGTGTTAAGAGCTTTGTCAGACATTGTGTAGGAGCTTGGAAGATAATGTTGAGAACAGTGCAGAAGATGGAGGCCTGGTTTGTGAAATTTCAGAGGGAAAATTAAAGACTCTTTTCAGGGCCATTGCTATTTTGGAGTTTGATTATTTTGTGGTTCTGGTTAGCTGGGGCTAAAGAATCAGCTGTGATTAACAAGATACCAGAACTACTAAAGCAAAACCTTTGCATTACTGGGAATATTGATGCTGGTTACCTGGAGCTAAGAAATTAGTGGTGATTAAGAAGAGACCAGCATTGTTGAGGTGACATCTTCTGGGAAGTGTTTTCTGAAAGTCCAAAGAGGCTGTGTTCCAGAGATAGCCAAGGTTGTACTCCTGCTGCAGTGGTACTTGGTAATGTGTAAGAGTTACCCAGGTGGTACTGGTTTTGAAGGCATGAAGGGGTCATGCAGAGCAGCTGAGGCCATGGAAGCACTGTGAGAGGCCATGGAAGGCCATTGGTGAAAGTGCAGCCTCAGTTACAATTGATGGCCCAGGACTGAAGGGGTCATGCAAAGGAGTTGAGGCTTGGCACCATGAAGAGAGCCTATGAGAGGCTAGTGTTGAAGCCTAGTTACAATGGAAGACAGCAGCATTTTGGAGATGCCAGTATCATGGGATGACCACCAAGAGCAACAGCAGCAGTGAAGTACAGGCAGCTGGAACCTAGAAGACAAGCTGTGTGCTACAAAGGGCATGGCTGGAGAAGTGACCTAAGCCCTTGGAGGAGCCCAGAAGATTGTGAGTTGGACGGTTGGAGATTGATTTTTGCTTTTGATTGTGACTGTGCCCTGATATTTTTCCCTCTTAAAGGAAATTTTTTTTAGTGAATCTCACAGTTAAGAGACTTTGAATTTTAAAGTACTTTGTATTTCAAAAGATACTGGATATTTTAAAGGGATTGAACTTTTAATATCTAAAGACTGTGGGACTTTTAAAGTTATGTAGATCTTGGAGATGAATAAGAACTAAGGGTTGAAGCTTACTAGTGATGTGTTTGTGTGTTAAGTTGACAAGGGGTCAATTGTACTGGCTAGTTTTGTGTCAACTTGACACAGCTGGGGTTATCACAGAGAAAGGAGCTTCAGTTGAGGAAATGCCTCCATGAGATCCAACTGTAAGGCATTTTCTCAATTAGTGATCAAGGGGGAAAGGCCCCTTGTGGGTGGGATCATCTCTGGGCTGGCAGTCTTGAGTTCTATAAGAGAGCAGGCTGAGCAAGCCAGAAGAAGAAAGCCAGTAAGGAACATCCCTCCATGGCCTCTGCATCAGCTCCTGCTTCCTGACCTGCTTGAGTTCCAGTCCTGACTTCCTTGGTGATGAACAACAGTATGGAAGTGTAAGCCAAATAAACCCTTTCCTCCCCAACTTGCTTCTTGGTCATGATGTTTGTGCAGGAATAGAAACCCTGACGAAGACATTTTTTTTTTTCTATACTAAGCCATTGGGACAGAACAGAGATCCATTTGCTCCTTAATTAAATGAAATTGCATTTAGAATTCTTGTTCCATAATTTTGTGATGATGTAAGTAGTACGTTTAATTCATTTTGTTAAATGATGACAATAAACACACAGAACAGAGATGAATAATTTAGATTTTCAGAGTTCCTACTATTGAAGTTACGGTCAAGAATAGATGGGATGTTTTTTAAGGTTTATGTCTCACACAACAATCATTCTTCTATGTACTGTTCAAAAATGCAGGTGTTAAATGTAATGGCCAATAAGATGGGGGGGGGGAGCTAGTATCTATACCATGCAGTCTCCTTTCCCTGATAAGGTTATAAAAATGGCTTCATTCAGTCTTCACTTAGCTTATTTTTTCATCTTCTGCTCTGGGAAAAGAAAAGTTTTGTCCCATCTAGAATGGTTACAACAAGGTGCCACCTTATAAGTAAGAATCAGGCCTTGACCAAATAAACCTACCTAAAGACACTATGATTTAGAGATTCTCCAACTATCTAGAACTATGAGAAAGATTTTCATGGAATTCAATTATTATAATTGTGTCAAGAAGTTTTATGTGGCTATGATACAATATCCATGATAAGAACTTTATAAGAAAGCTGGGCAGTAGTGGCGTATGCCTTTAATCCCAGCACTTGAGAGGCAGAGACAGGTGGATTTCTGAGTTCTAGGCCAGCCTGTTCTACAGAGTTAGTTCCAGGACAGCCAAGGCTACACAGAAAATCCCTGTCTCAAAAAACATAAATAAATAAATAAATAAATAAATAAATAAATAAACCTACCTTATAAGAAGGAAACACTTTGTCCCGTGGATTCTAAGGTATCAGCTATAGACAACTGGTACAGTTTGGAGGCTCGTGGCATTTCACTTTGATAGGTGTATATGGCATTTCACTTTGATAGGTGTATATGGCAGATTATACTGCTTAGCTCATGGAAGTTAGAAAATAGGAAAATAAGGCAGGGATGAGTCCCAGTGTTTTCCCTCAATGAGCTTACTTGACATGTAACCTTACCTCCTGAAAGTTCTACCATCCCCAGTGGTGCCATACATTTAGTATATGGGATGTTGAGGGCCCTTTAAGATCCAGCCATATATAGCTCCTTTGGCAACAAGTAAGAAAAAGAAGCTCATCTATAACCTTGGCACTCAGGAGCTGAGCCAAGTATAGCTATTTGAAGTAGAGGTCAGCCTGGTCTATGCAGAGAGTTTCAGGACAGAAAAACCTACACTGGGAGACCTTGTCTCTAAAAATATTAAGAAGAAGATCACACTGAAAATTATATGCTCCTGGTCTTTTTTGATATATTAACTTCTGAAGAGAAAACCAAATGCATGGCTATTTTGATAAACAGGAAGGGAAATGCCCTAGTTCCCTGTTCCATCATCACCATCTTATATACATGCTAAGGAACAATGAAACTTCCTAGGGCAGAGGATATGGACATCTGTCTGTTCAACAAATTGCTTGAAATGTTTCTAAAGCAATGTTAACATTACATTAAATGTCAATAAATCATTCTGTTGCAATAATGTTTAGGACATTCCTCATTTTACTACATTCATTAACTGACCACAAAATAAGGCCCAAGGTTGCTTGAAAGTGAGCTTGGTCATAAGAATAAATTCCTGTGCTCACATACTAGAGCATATGGCCCTCACAATGACATTTCAGGGATTATTTGCTCTAACTTAACAAAGCTGTGAAATATATTAGCACCAAGCCCCAGAAGTAGTTGACATTAGCTGTCAGTCACAATGGGTCTTGCAAACATAGGAAAACATGAATACAATTAATCACTTTTTTAATGGTAAGAGGCAGTGGATCATTAGAAAAACTTTAGTCTCTATTCCATTCTGCCTGACCATTGAATATCTCATGGTGCACTGTTATTTAACAATGATAATGATGTAGGCAATATATCTAGTTTTTACTACAAGTAGATATTCCTGGGTAACCAATAACTCCATCTTATTTTGAAACTATCATAAGTCAAAAATGAGTTCAATACACTCAACATATCATGTACCAGGCTAAGCACCACAGTATGCTGTGGAGTGTTAGACATTCCCCATGTGACCATCCTCATAACTGACTCAAAGCCATGACCTTGGCCCTGCCAACCATCAGGAGAGATATTCTTTCTGCACTGACCATCATAATGATAGAATATTATTTCTACATACTACTATCTTGGAAGAAGATAACATTCAAAATTCATAAGGGGATTCTGCATAATGTATATTGCTTTATACATTGGCTAATTGAAAAAATAATAATTAATTTGAGTGCTTTAAGTTGAAAGCTATCTATAATGTTAGAGGTTTAGTCAGAGTAGATTTTCTAAGGGACAATAGCTATGCTCTCTTTTCTTATTTGCCTCTCCCTGTACCCTAGTTTGGATTTCTAGAATGGCAAGCAAAAGGAAACCTAAGTGTGCAGAGGGTTCTCTTACTTTTTATGAACTCTAGTCAGACTGGACAGTAGTATATATACCAGAGTCAGTATGGACTAGATACTTATAGAAAACTTAGTTTATTTTGAAGGAAGCAAGAAAGATGTCAAAATCTTTCCCAAAAGAGCACAGCTGGTACTCATTTGTAAAACATTACATGTTCTACTTTTCATTGAGTATTTAGCATTCAGTGGTTGCCTTCCATTGCAAAGTGATGAACCACCATAATTGTTTCATTGCATGCATTCTTATAGGCTGCACACTTCAGAGGTAGAACAAGTCACTTATAATCAAATTTATAGAGCCTCATCCAACAGGGCTCCATGCATGACTGTCAGAAGAAAGAATGAATAAATATAGATCAAATCAAAGCACAGTTGTTTTGTTTTGCATAAGTATGATTCACAATAATCCATATTTTATGGATAATTAATATGAATTAAGTTAGTTTAATTGTAGAGCAAATTGTGTGTGTGTGTGTGTGTGTGTGTGTGTGTGTGTGCAAATATGTGTGTCCATGTATGTAGAGGAATGTTTGTGTATGCACATGTGTGTGGTGTGAGTAAATGTTTAGGCTAGAGATTAACCTTGGGTATCATTTCTTAGGAGATGTTAATCTTTATTTCCTGACTTTTTATTGGAATGTAGGCTAGACTGACTGACCACTGGGTCCCAGGGATCTATATCCCTTAACCTCCCAAGCTCTGTATTTCAATTTTCTCATTTTAAAATGGTAAAGATGATGTACTTTCATCCAAAATAATTCTATTTAATATTTGTAAAGTGATAATAGATTTTAGATATATGAAATTTTTATCAAATATTGGCTACAATTTTTTTCAACATTTATTAGATAATTTCTTCATTTACATTTCAAGTGTTATCCAGAAAGTTCCCTATACCCTCCCCGCTCCCAGCCCTGCTCCCCTACCCACCCGCTCCCACATCTTGGCCCTGGCGTTCCCCTGTATTGGGGCATATAAAGTCTGCATGACCAAGGGGCCTCTCTTCCCAATGATGGCCCACTAGGCCATCCTCTTCTATATCTGCAGCTAGAGACATGAGCTCAGGGGTACTAGTTAGTTCATGTTCTTCTTCCACCTATAGGGTTGAAGACACCTTCAGCTCCTTGGGTACTTTCTCTAGCTCCTTCCTTGGGAACCCTGTGTTCCATCTAATACCTGACTGTAAACTTCTACCTCCATGTTTGCCAGGCATTGGTATAGTCTCCCATGAGACAGCTATATCTGCGCCCTTTCAGCACTATCTTGCTGGCATATGCTATAGTGTCTATGATTGGTGGCTGATTGTGGGATGGATCCCTGGCAGCTGCAGTCATTGGGTCCAACCTTTGGATTCAGCTTCACACTTGATCTCTGTAACTCCTTCAATGTGTGCTTTGTAGGAAGGGGTGATGTGTCCACATTTTGATCTTCCTTCTTCTTGAGTATCATGTGTTTAGTAAATTGTATCTTGGGTAGTCTAGGTTTCTGGGCTAATATCCACATATCAGTGAGTGCATGTTATTTGAGTTCTTTTGTGATTGGGTTACTTCACTCAGGATGATGGCCTCCAGATCCATCCATTTGCCTAGGAATTTCATATATTTATTGTTTTTAATAGCTGAGTAGTACTCCATTGTGTAAATATACCAAATATTTTTATCCATTCCTCTGTTGAGCGACATCTGGGTTCTTTCCAGTTTCTGGCTATTATGAATAAGGCTGCTATGAACATAGTGGAGCATGTGTCCTTATTACCAGATGGAATATCTTCTGGATATATGCCCAGTAGAGGTATTGCAGGATCTTCTGGTAGTACTATGTCCAATTTTCTGAGGAACCGCCAGACTGATTTCCAGAGTGGTTGAACCAGCTTGCAATCCCACAAACAATGGAGAAGTGTTCCCCTTTCTCCACATCCACGCCAGCATCTGTTGTCACCTGAATTTTTGATCTTAGCCATTCTTACTGGTGTGAGGTGGAATCTCAGGGTTGTTTTGATCTGCATTTCCCTGATGATTAAGGATGTTGAACATTTTTTCAAGTGCTTCTCAACCCTTCGGTATTCCTCAGTTGAGAATTCTTTGTTTAACTCTGTGCCCCACTTTTTAATGGGGATATTTGATTTTCTGGTGTCCACCTTCTTGAGTTCTTTATATATATTAGATATCAGTCCCCTATCTGATTTAGGATTGGTAAAGATCCTTTCCCAATCGGTTGGTGGCCCTTTTGTCTTGTTGACAGTATCTTTTGTNTATCTCCTTGTACTAGGGTCAAGTCTAAATGGTTGAAGGACCTCCACATAAAACCAGAGACACTGAAACTTATAGAGGAGAAAGTGGGGAAAAGCCTCGAAGATATGGGCACTGGGGAAAAATTCCTGAACAAAACAGCAAAGGCTTGTGCTGTAAGATCAAGAATTGACAAATGGGACCTCATTAAGTTGGCTACAATATTTTATGTACTATATTTAGTATGATATTGGCCTGGCCCCAGATAGAGTGATTCTAGTCACTTTTAGGCTCATACTTGATATACTTTCTATATTTCAGTATCACTTTGATGCCATTGTTGTCAGAATTGAATTTGAATGAAAATGCTGAACATTGGCATTGGTATATCTTCAAAAACTTTACATTTCTCCATGCAGCTATATTTTTGGTGTTATGGTGTTGGAATGACGGGATGTCAAATACTTTTTAAAACTTTAACCTCAGCCTTTGACCTTTTCTTTTCCATTTGATATTATCTCTGCCATGCCTGATCTCTGGCCCCCTATGGAGAAATTGGTGTTCTAGGTGACTCATCAGTTATAAGCTTTATTATAAATTCATTGATCAGCAGATGAGACAACTTGGCCATTTCTGTATTGTAGATGACTATGAGTAGAAACTTAGCAACTGCTGTAGAGGGAACTCCTAGGGAGAAAGTTACAAACAAGAGGCTGAGATACTTGAGAAACACATGAAGAGATCATTAAAATTAGGATTTGGGTTTTGAATATGGGTATTAAGTTTAGACAACGATATCCACTCACTGGCAACATGCATATTTCTGCAGCTGGTATGAAAGGCTTTGCTCTTCTGATGGATCATATTTTAGAAACCACAATGTCAGATTTTTTTTAAGCTCCTTGCTGTGAACAGAGTGCAGTAGCCACAAATACAGCAATCACCTAGTTCTGAAAAGCCAGTAAACACAGGCTTGGCAAAGTGCTGGAAGCAAGATTTCAACACGGATAATGGGAATGTTCTCAGTTTTGTAAGTAAAATTGCTGTCTTACTTTTGTGCCTGTGTGTGTGTGTGTGTGTGTGTGTGTGTGTTTTGACTTTTTCCTCTGCAGAGTCTGAATGCAAAGAAAGAGAACCCATGTTTCCACATTTGCTGCAAGTCAGCCTTACCTGCCGTATTGCTGAAGTTAGGTTATCATCATCAGACTTTATTTAAAACATTGTCACACATGGTGGCATGGAAGCTCTCCTTATTGATTTTATTACAAGGCCACTTGACAGGAAGTTCCTCAGAAACTAACACATTTACAAAGAGACATATGTAATAAGTTTTGTAACTAACTTTCCTTCCCTTAAATTTATAAGCATAATCACATTAAGTTTTGAAATCTTCACTGGTTTTCCATCTCTGTTATACAATCAAAAGATAAAATGTAGAAGTCCTCATTGAATTTGAATTTTTGATAAACAAATAGTTCCTTTTACTTTAATTATGCCCCATGTATTATACATGTTACATAAGACATATTTATACTAAGAGTCATCCTACATTCAGATTAAACTGGGAGTTTTATGCTCTTAGTTGATTAATCAGAGAATCATGCCTTAACCCAGATGTGTGAAATCACAGCCAAGTTCTCCTTTGTATTTCTTTGTATATCACACAGATTTGTTCGATGTCACACTCTTTCTGTTGTAATTGCAGTCCTCTGTTGTGCCTTCACACCACCTTGTCTTTTGCCTAAGCAGCATAGATTATACCAAAACAATATTTCTCTGCTTCCCAATCAATATTTGTTCAAATCTCAAATTTTTCACTAGAAAGACAGGTTTTACTTTTATTTTGATTTTAGTGTAGTCAATATATAAAATTCCTGTTTCTGGGTTAAATTAGGAGTAAACTGAAAAAATACTTGTAAGACAGACAGAAAGGAAGCAAAGCTGACTGAAGAATATGACCATAAACCCATATCCAGATAGGATTCTATTATTCTTGAGTTGACTCTAATTGCTCAAATTGCAGGCACCTTGAAAAAAGACAATGTTATGGGGTTGAACTTTTTCTCTTTAACTGGTGAGTCAGGATAACTCTTTTCCACTTGAATCTGAAGAGCAACTAAGAAGGCTTTTTCTAAAATATTCTTTTAGATGTTAAGTAGATATTCTCTTTCCTAGCCGACCTATTTTAAAAACTTAAATAAAGGTCAGTTCATACATGTCCCCAGATTTTTTTCTTAGTTCACACAGTTAATCATTAGATCTGTGGACCTACTATATATTTGGCAATATTGCCAACAGGAGAATGTCAGGATGGTCATGCTGTTACCATCTAAAGGCTATCTCATCATAATGAACACTGATGATGCCTTGAGATTCTTCTGTACAGATAGTGGGCACCACACTTTTGCCTGTTAGGCTCTGACATGGTCGAGAATTAAACTTATTCTGCAGTTTTAAACAACTGCACAATATGTGCATATTTATTCCATCAATTTTCCATCGGGAGGTAGGGATAAAATCACCACTTCTCTAACTTGAAAGAATATCAGAAAGAATTTTAGATAGTCAACAACTTCTGGGGAGAGACTTCTTTTTTTTCAGAAGTGGTGTAGCTGCTCAAAAGTTGTCCATGTTCATATTACTAACCCTTCATCCAGGCTTCTGTAAGTTATTACTAAGCCAAATAGCAGTGGAATCTTTCTTTGTTTCTATCACAGATGTGTTATTTAGTGTGAATAGACATTGGTTTCCACAAAATAATAAAAAGTTCACAAAATGTGATGTTTTCAGAAAGATGTAACTAAGGATTGGAGACTTATTCTAAATGTGGGTAGCAATATCCAGCAAGTTTGAGTCCCATAGTGAATATAAAGAAGCACAATCATTTTTCTTCATCTGATTCATGATTGTACATGCAGTGTGACCGCCTGCCTCTTCCTCTTTCCACCATGACTTCCAAGCCCAGATGAACTTAGCACTCAATTGGGAACCAAAATTAACCCTTTAAGTGTCTCTTGTCTGGTATTTTATCATAGCAACAAGAAAATTATCACAAAGTGCAAACTCTTAGCCTGTCTACTTGCCAGGGACTAATTTGGTTATTAGATTCCACTTCTTGAACTCTATGCTATCATCTCTTAAGACATCACTTCAAAAGAGTAAAAGGGACAGTAATAAGATGGCAACTAACTCATAAGTTAAAAGTCTAATTTGTAAATGAATCAATGTCATCAGTGTAATGAATATCAAAACAGAAATTTGGGTTGGTTTCATCAAGCATATTGGATGGCATAATATAGTTCTACTTTTCAATCCTGGAGCATAAACTTTGCCAAAGTAGAGTTCATTCTGCACCCTCTACTTCTGCCCTTTCTTCAAAGGTAAAAAACAGAAGCTGAGCTCATCATTCCATTATCTATACTTTTATTAGGTAAGACACAAGCTACGTGGTGAAGTGTACGTGATATTACTCTATTACTGCTCACTGTTGTGAGCTAATATACCCTCCCCATTTTAGTTGACTTCTGAGATAAAGCAGATTTGAATGCGACAGTTCTTTTTTTCCTTGCTTGCCAGTACATACTCAGAAATTGGCATAGTGATGGCCCTGGTTAAATATTTACAGAAAAATAAATACATGACTGCATAGTGCCATTTTGTGGAATTTTGGGAAAGTACATTGATAACTAAACTTGTATCATAGCAATAGAGAATGATATCACATGAAGGTTCACATATTAAAAAGTATTTTTACTGTTTATCCATGGTGTAGAAGAAAACAGGATAGCTCTGACATAGAAATTATCCCTACCTCACTGTTCCTGGTGCATCCAATTTCTGGTAGTATGGAGTATCAGACCTAGGGACTGTTCAGTCACTCTTCTTTCCTTCCTTCTTCAGAGGCAGCAGGGCAATATCCTAGTTATCTTTCTGTTCAATTTTTGTCTTTTACTGTCTTTTGTAAAGCTAAGTATGGCCCCCAAGACAGGGATCCTGCATATAGCACCTGTGACCCTGCCCCCAAGGCAATTCTGATTGGTAAATAAAGATGCCAACAGCCAAATGGTGGGCAGAAGTGACATAGATGAGGTTTAGATTTCCTGAGCTTGGAGAGAGAGGGGGACTATGAGAAAAAAGGCGAGTGAAGAGGAGGAGAAAGAAAATTGGCCATGGGTTAAAACTCAAGAGAGTGTGGCCCTGAGGGCTGCCCAATTAGAGCTAAGAGCAGCCCAGACAAAACATAATAGGTAATAACCCGGGGCTATTGATAGAAAAATAGATTTTAGCAGCATGGAGGGTAGGCAGCTGCCTAGCTCTTGTGTTGTATAAGGTTTATTGTAAATATAAAGGCTGTGAGTGTGTCCTTTATTTGGAAACTTACTAGTTTAAGGTGGGGTAGAAACCATAGACCAGGACTTAAATACTTCCTACATCTATCCCATGAGGCCACTAAATACTTTATAGAAGCATGCTACCTCACAGAACAACAAATAAGCAAATAGCATAAACTGAGAATTTTGCATTTATTTCATTTTCTCCTGTGCATCATTTGGATAATAACTCCAGAGCTAAGTTCAACTAGGTATCATTGAATATGATCTATTTGAACTATATCTATTTGGGAAAGTTTATGATAATTTACATCCAATTTATGTCTAATAAAAAATAGAATCTATATTTCAATAGATATATTGTTAAACCTCTTGGCCATAGAATGTGGGAGTCTAATCACATGGCTTAAAAAGGTAAAACTGTGTTGAAAGTTGCCAGGAATTTTTTTCCTAATAAAAGTTGAAGGAATGACCAGTATGATAAAACAAAGGGTGAGCGACATAGTGGGAATTCTGGTTAGAGTAGGAACAATAAAGAAAAATTTCTGGGGGTCCAGGAAGGAACAGAGATTTAGTACTTCAGAGTAACACAACCCAGTAACTCTAAACATTCAAAAAGGTATTCCATGAATGCATTCACAGATGGCTGAATGAGAAGAAAATCAGAAAAAAAGAGAGGTACTGGAAATGAGATACAACACAGACCCTGATAAAAGCAAAGGTTTAGAATAAGAAATATCTAGAAAAATGGGTAACTGCAGAATTTGCAGATATGTCAGAATAGCACTGGATATGGAATAAAGCTTGTGGATATAGGTCATACTGTTATTAAGTTTTAAACAAAAGCTGAAGTCACAAATGAAGAATGACTAGATATACTGTCAAGAAGATGTCTTTGATATGCTACATTTCTACATGTTTGTCTACTATGAACAGATATACCCTATTAAAATACTTTGCATATGTTAAATTTAAATGACAATAAATAATCTCTTTAAACATTTTAATAATTAAAATATTCTTACACTTCACATAATTTATCACTTTTTGTGAAATGCTGTTGTTAAAAGTTTGGTGTCTTATGCTTAATTTTTTTATACTAAACTTAAATAAATGTAGCCTGCTGTCATTTGATAAGTAATAAAACTGAAGTTAGAAAGGTTAATTAAATAGTACAGTTTCCACAGATGACTGAGCCAAGGGGTTAAACATAAGTCTCTGAGACTTCACATTTCTGTTCTCTTGTATAAACTGTTGTTTCCAGTACAGTTCAGAATCTGTTTTGATTCAACTTCACAAGCCTCATTCCATTTGCAAACACAGGAATGCATGCTCCTGTCACCACAAAAGACATTTCTACTGAGATACAATTCAGACAAAAAAGTCCAGGTTTTCAGTGGTGACACAGAAAGCCTGTCAGTGGTAGAAAACAACAAGCCATGCAGCTATCTGATTTATATTAAAAGGAGAAAAACCCAGAAGGGTCACAACAAGCAAAATAATTCTGAAGGATGGAAAGAAATCTTGTTTTCTTGGAGAAGCAGGGAAATGACAAAAATCACCCAGAAATAACTCTTGCATTTGAAACAGAAAACAGAAACAGAAGACAATATATTATATAAAAAAACAAAAACAAAGAAAACAACCTTCAATTCATCTAAAGCAGTTATCCCAGCAATAGTACAAAGTGTATACAGAACCATGAATTACTGTGAAGTGCCCCAACATACAACTCAACATGCCTTTCAAGGTGTACTTACTTGAGCATGTTTTGTGCAAGCCAGCCCAAGATGTCTGCTTCTCCAAAATACATTATGCATTGTGGTTGTGTCTTAAACCCAAAACTTGATGATGAAAAGGGTCTAAACTGCCTTGAGAGCCTCAATTTGTGTTTAAAAAAAAATAAAGCTATTCAGATATAGTGGTATATGTTTGGAGTCTGAGCATGGGTGAGGTAGAGACAAGCAGATCCCTAGGGATTATTGGACAGCTAACCTAAATGATAGGTGAACTATATGCCATTGAGATACTCTGATAAAATAAAAATAAAAGTAAAAATGATGCTGGATGGGTGCTGAGGAACAACACTAGTGGTTGACCTCTGGATTCCATGCACCCCACATAGGTTTGTACACAAACACATGTACACATGCACATGTGCTCACTCAAATACAAATCAAACTCAGGACTATCTTGAAATAAAGAGACTGATGACTATATAGCAAAAGTTACACAGAGTTAACTTATTTTTCTTTTAAACTGTTTGCTTTATGGGTTCTTTGTTACCACATGATGCATCTGTTAAAGCTGTCATCTTTAGGACATTATCAGTACCTCCATGATTTGATTATTTATTTGATTATTATTATCTCCCGTGTACTTTTTAACAACTTTTGTACCATCATACTTTGAGTCCCAAGCAGCTTTGTCCATATCAATAGCAAAACCACCTTCAGGAATACAATAATAATAATAATAATAATAATAATAATAATAATAATAATAATTAATAATAATAATAAATAAAAACTTAATTTATGTTGCCCAATGACACTAGACTGGCTTCTGCTTTCATAGTAATTTATATTGCCCAAATTACAATAGACTGGCTTCTGCTTTCATAGTTCATACATAGCACTTTGTGTTATCTATGAAAAGATGCTCTATTAAAATATGACTCTGAACTATTGCTGCTACTAAGAAGTGATTGGATTATTACTAGGAAATGAGGCCAGGTGGAATAAATAGATCATCAAGATCAGTCTTGAAGGGTGTCTCTTTCCTGTATTCTTCCTGTCTAATATGAGCTGAACCACATTTTTTTCTACCTGAAAATCTCATGATACTTTGCCTAAGAGTCTATGAACACAGAAGTAATGATCTCAAGTGGATTATGAGCTATTAAATAAAGTCTTTTCCCCTTAAACCATTGTCAGAGCGGTGAAAACAGAGGAGTGATTAGCCTTGTTTTTTAAAAACTAAATATTGGCATTTTACTGATCATATGCATTACCAAGACTTCTCAACACAAGTTTTGATTTTTTTTCTATATTTTACTTTCCTACCAGAATATAATTACAGTCTTCCTTTTGAAAGTTCTAAAATTTTCTTATTGTATTCTTTTTTTAATCAATTGGGAATTTATTTTGAAATAGAGTATTATTTATGATATTCTTTTTTCTATACATAACCCAACTTTCTTCACACAAATTAACTAACACCCTGACAGTTTTCACAGATTTTTGGTGATGCTTATGACATTTGCAAAGTATGAACGTTGCATGATTCTATTTTTCTTCCTATATTACAATTAACTTTTGCTTTAATTTTTCAAAGACCTCTAAATTAATAATGGTACTAAAACCATAGTATCAGAAAATTCTTGAGTCTGGTGGCAATAAATGAGCTGAATAATAGAATTATCTAACTTTAATACAGATGAAAACTCAATAACATAAAAGCTAAATGCTAGTGTAAAGCAACAGTATTGCCAATTTTAGGCATATTTACTATCTCTTTCCATAGATTCCTGTCTTCAGGGCTAGTGTCAGCATAGTAGTTTATTTACTATTTGAATTGAATGACAACATCAGACAATATTAACAGGGGATGAAAATTATACAGTATTGATCATAGACAACACAAGTTATTCTTCTAATTACTCAGAATGACAAACATTCTGAATTAGCTTCTTTTCTTGTTGATATGCTGTCTTAGTCAGGGTTTCTATTCCTGCACAAACATCATGACCAAGAAGCAAGTTGGGAAGGAAAGGGTTTATTTGGCTTACACTTCCATACTGCTGTTCATCACCAAAGGAAGTCAGGACTGGAACTCAAGCAGGAGCTGATGCAGAAGCCATGGAGGGATGTTCTTTACTGGCTTGCTTCCCCTGGCTTGCTCAGCCTGCTCTCTTATAGAACCCAAGACTGCCAGCCCAGATATGGATCCACCCACAAGGGGCCCTTGATCACTAATTGAGAAAATGCCTCACANATACTGCTGTTCATCACCAAAGGAAGTCAGGACTGGAACTCAAGCAGGAGCTGATGCAGAAGCCATGGAGGGATGTTCTTTACTGGCTTGCTTCCCCTGGCTTGCTCAGCCTGCTCTCTTATAGAACCCAAGACTGCCAGCCCAGATATGGATCCACCCACAAGGGGCCCTTGATCACTAATTGAGAAAATGCCTCACAACTAGATCTCATGGAGGCATTTCCCCAACTGAAGCTCCTTTCTCTGTGATAACTCCAGCTGTGTCAAGTTGACACAAACCTAGCCAGTACATATGCTAAAGTACAGAACAAAAGCAACTTAAGAAAGGAAAAGTTTACTTTGGCTTATAGTTCAAGGTTACAGTGTATTATAGAAGGGAAGTAGTGTCAGCAGGAGCAGATGCCATCATGTACACATAGTCAGGAAACAGAGAAATGCTGAATGCTGGTACTTGGCTCATTTTAACCTTTTGTTTTCAGTCTTCGGCCTGGGCCATGAAAAACACGATTCAGTTGACTTCTTTGCCACTATTTACATCATCAACAAGCTATATTAGCTATTTATTTTGTTACTATGACAAAATGCCTAGAAAATACATTTAAAGAAGGAAGAGTTTATTTTTATTCACAGTTCAATGGTAAAGTTCATCATAGAAGAGAAGTCATGAAAGCTGTATCCACACAGAGAAATCAGAAATGGATGAGTACTGGTGCTTAGCTCATTCTCTTCTTTTTATTCAGTCCAGAATTTCAACCTGTGGAATAGTGCTGCCACAGTTAAAGTTGGTGTCCTGCCTTACACTGGGTAACAGTGTAGAAAATTCCTCATAGACATGCCCAGAGGTTTCCAATCTGGATGATTTAAATTTTGCCAAGTTGACCATTGACATTAATAAGATGGCCTTTCTTCCACAATCCAAAATAATTTTCAATTCCATCTTAGCTATCATCAGTGTGGGTTTTACTTTTCATATTCCTACTAGAAATCTGTTCTTAACCAGTTGAGTATTTAAAAAGCTTCCCAGAGATTTCCTCTTTCTCTTTTCCTTCCAGGACCCTTAAAAGAACTGCATGTCATGATTAAAGCAATACAGCATTTTTTTAAACTTCAAAGCTCTCATATCTTCTAACCAGAATGTAGAGTACTCTTCTGCAATTCTATATTTTTGCATACCAGTGTCCTTACTTCTCAGTAACAATTTTCTATTTTAATTGACTTAGACTTCTAAGAACAAATTGGTTTTTCACAGTTTAGGGGTAGAGAATTCTGAAAGAAAGTGCAAGAGATTTGGGTACAGATGAGAGCTTCTTTCTCATAGACAGCCATCCTCCAGATGTACCTTTACATGGAAAAGACATTAGCTCATTGGGTCTCTTTTAGGTATTAGGTTAGTTTTATTCTAAAGACTCCATGTTCAAGCTATAAGTACCTTGGCCAAATTATCCATCAAAGTTAGGATTTCAGCCTGTGACTATGATTTACTTCGAAATTCAATCCATTGGGTAATATAACTAGGCAATCTATAGAAAAGCTTTGCTTAAAAGTATTCTTTAAAAACATTAGAGATAACATTATTATTTAGCAAACAATGTTATTTATGGTAACCTTGAATTATATAGATTGTTGGACAGTAAAACCATGCCAGGAAGCTTGGTAAGATAGAGTAGGTTGAGAATCCAAGACTCCGTGGGCACACACCTGAGATTTAGGCTGCTCCCCACCCTCTGCCAGATTCCTGGCCCTGAACACATGCCACACTCCTCATAAGGAAATGTGACCTGTGGTCTTGTAGATTCAGAAGAGAGCTATCCATGAGGTAAGTAGATGCCCTGAAGGTTAGCCAATAAGCTTCCCTTTCAAGACATCCCTCTCTGCAAAAGGTATTTAATCTCAGGTCTGTGCCCTCCCCACAGTCTTGAGCAGGATGTCTCAGACCTGGTTTGCCACAGTTGCTAGCCCACCTAGGGTGGAGTCTTCTGACATAGGTAAAGACTATTTATTGTCGTGCCACATCTGTGGTTTCCTTTATGAAGGAACTGAGAGGCTGAACCTGTTTTCCTGATGCTATGCTGACAAAGCAGCAATGCTGAGGAAGCAAAAAGATCCTGGTATGCTGGGAGATGGGTTCCCCCACTTTATAAGCTCAGACTCATAAGTAAACATTGTCCTTGATCAGAGAACTTTGTCTTGGCTCTTTATTTCTCTCTCTGCCTTTCCCATCCAAACCCCATCTTTCCTTTCAGGAACCCAGTAACCTATGGCCACTGGCAGCTACACAGGTCCACCCTGAGAAGTGGGTATGTTATAGGTATCCATCCATTTTTTCACCATGAACAGGCAATAAACAGTTTAGGCCTGTCTGTTTCATCAAAACCACCATGGGGGGCCATGGAGAAGGCATTTGACTACAGAGATGCAACTTAATTCTCCCTTAGAAGGTCTTTCTGCACTCCTAGCCTGCCTCTGCCAAGTTAAAGACAATCGCCTCTGGAACAAACTAGAGCTCCCTTGCCCCTGCCCTGCTCCCCGCAGGCCCCAGGCTAGATGCTCTCCCCAGTCCCAATCTGTTCTCAATCTTCTACCACTTCCTGCTGCACCTGGATTCCAAGATTCTGAGAACCCCATGGCAGGCCTGGGGACCCTGAACTAGCTCCTGTTTTCCCACATCTCAGACTGTACTTTCCCAATCCCAGAGCATTGTCTATCTAGGTGCTTCCCTACAGCCTCAGCAGCTGCGTGGGATAAGTGCAGTCAAACTCCCCACATTTTGCATCCCCAAGAGGCCATGCCCAGATGCAGACTCACAATAGGTCATATTTATTTAGCCTGAAACTGTAATATTAGGGAGTAAGAAAAATTTACTTCCTGTTTTTTGAGAGTCATAAGAATGGCATACATTAAAACAACAGCTATAAATTCAAATAAGAATGAAATGATAGGAAGATTTGGAAATCCTTTAGAATGGGAGAGCAGATAAGAAAGAAGCAAAAAGTGACAGAGAATTAGGAAAGGCTTCATGAACAAAAATGTCTTAATAATAAAAGTGGGTTGATAAAAGATCAAAATGAGTATAAATTCCAAAAGTCATGCTGCAAAAAAAGTATTCACATTTAAAGAGTATAAATCAGCAATTAGCATAGATAGCTAAAAATCAGTAGGTGATTAGTAATTTAGTGAATATAAAAGTCACCGTTATTTATTTTGTATTTTGTATTTAATAAGACTGTAATTACATTATAACATTTATAGTACATCAGGTAATGATACACATAAATGATGACTTACCTGGCATAAAATATTGATAAACTTTTATAAAGGAAGTGAAAAGACATTTTTAAAAGTAGACTGGTAGGAGCTATTGTGTAACCAGTCTTTCTTTTAAAGTTAAACTTACTGAGAAATAGAGAACCTATAACTTTGAGCACCTACATGTTCAGTGTCTTAAGCATTAACCATTATCATGTATTTACTTAAGGAATAAATAAAACAGTGAAATAATAAATTGTGGAAGGAATCATCTTCATAGGTTTGCTCAACAAATATTTATTGAGAACTATCCTGCAATGAGTATTGTGTTATAAAAGCAAATATAAAATTATCTCTCAGACAGGGCTTTTTAAATGAATTAGGATTTCCTAACCTAAATTATGTAGTTATTCAGATTTCTTTTTTTTTTAAGTTTCTTCAAGGAAAAATGGTTTGTGAAGGATAGAGAGAGTAGCATGTATGTAGAAAATAATATCTAAGAAGGATCTGAAGGGAAAGAATAGTGTGCAAAAACTTAAAAAACGCAATGTTCATTACAAGTCACAGAAATGGATAGGAACTAACCACATGGGTGAATAAAAGGATCAAGACCAGAGAAAGACTGTAAATCTGAAAAATTAAATGTCAGAAGTGAAGTGCTAACTGCAGCAATTCATAGGGAGAGAAACTAAGGCAGTAGGAATAGAAAGAAAGCAAGTTTATCATTCCATATGCTTGGAAATAAATTAACTTTTACAAATATTACATTGGGGCAGAATTTAGGAACAGAGTGACTATGAGTAGAACTGGAAGAAAGACTCTACTGATCTTAGCTTCATAAATTGATATTAGAAATATATGCAATGTATTAGTCTAGGATCCCTAGAGAAAGAGAACCAAAAAGAAATCGACAAATGACAGACAGGCAGATAATGGAGAAATAGATGTATAGATGACAAACAGTTAATTCATATGTAGAGTATGTGTTTATAAAGGTTGAGTGATTTGTTTTATACAGTTTACTAGTCAAATGTTAATCTCTTTTGAGAACACACTCAAAGCCACACTGAGATGGTTTAACAGTGGTTTGTCATTTCAGACTTCCTAATTTGTTTTTTCCCACTCTTTTGTCTGAAGCACATAATATAACTTTCATCACAGAAGTATCATTGCTACACCCAATGCAAAGGAATATAAGGCAGAGACCATGGAAGAACACTGTTTACTGGCTTGCTCCATGTACTTTCTTGTACCATCCAGTATCATTTGCCTTGGAGTAGCATTGCCCTCATAGATCTAAGCACTTCTACATCAATTACTAACCAGAAAAATGCACTACATGTCTATAGCCCAATCTATAGGAATATTCTCAATAGAGAGTCTTTCTTTTCAAATGAATCTAGCATGTGTCAAGTTGACTTAAGACTAACCAGGACAAAAGGCTCCTGCATCACATAAAGCTTATTTTAAATAAATGAATCTATAATTTTGTTCCTCTAATTTTTTATGGGGAATGTAGCCATGAACCTTGTACTAGTTTCATTTCCGTGCCTTATATGCAATACTCTAATAACTTGATGTAAGGGGAAAGGGCTTTGTTTTAATTTATAATCCCAAATTACAGTTTATCATAGCATGAAAGTCAGGGTGGCAGAACTTAAAACAGCTGCTTACATCACATCCGCAGTAGCTGTATGGATGCTTGGCAGTGCATGACCTACTTTCTCTGTTTGGTAATAAGTTTTATAAATCCCCCGTGTGTGGGGGTGTCTGTCTGTCTGTCTGTCTGTGTGCATGTGTCAGAGAGAAAGAGAGAGAGAGAGAGAGAGAGAGAGAGAGAGAGAGAGAGAGAGAGAGAGAGAGAAAGTTTACTTGCAGTGAGAATTTTGATTTCTTTAAAATCCCAGATGTGTGAATATGGTTTAAACTCAAGTGTGGGATAAGAGGCTGCTTCACAGCAGGTGATTATGATTTGTCTCTTCCACTAGCAGGGGCATGATTTTTGCCAGCTACAGATAGTTTAATTCTGGAGAATCTGGAGAGCAAAGTGGTGAAAATCCTGATGATGAAGATTAGACTGGCCCCAAGATACACAACAGGAAGTTGTGTATCATCAGCAGATATAAATCAGCAGTAAGTAACCTAAAGAGTAACCTAACACCCCCTTTCTCTTCTAACCTTTCTCTCCAACCCAAGGGATTAGGGTGCAATAAGCATTGGAATGAAGGTGGTAGATATAAGAACCCAATAAAATAGCAAAACAATTATGTAAACAACTATCCACAGAATAGAGAATAGGGCTTTGGATTCCCAAGGACAAGGCAGTTGTAAGTCACCTTGAGAAGCACTTGAAAAAATGCTCAACATCCTTAATCATCAGGGAAATGCAGATCAAAACAACCCTGAGATTCCACCTCACACCAGTAAGAATGGCTAAGATCAAAAATTCAGGTGACAACAGTTGCTGGCGTGGATGTGGAGAAAGGGGAACACTCCTCCATTGTTGGTGGGAATGCAAGCTGGTTCAACCACTCTGNACACAGGGTTCCCAAGGAAGAAGGAGCTAGAGAAAGTACCCAAGGAGCTGAAGGGGTCTTCAACCCTATAGGTGGAAGAATAACATGAACTAACTAGTACCCCTGAGCTCATGTCTCTAGCTGCATATATAGAAGAGGGTGGCCTAGTTGGCCATCAGTGGGAAGAGAGGCCCCTTGGTTATGCAGACTTTATATGCCCTAATACAGGGGAACGCCGGGGCCAAGGGGTGGGAGCGGGTAGGTAGGGGAGCAGGGCCGGGAGGGGGGAGGATACAGGGAACTTTCTGGATAACACTTGAAATGTAAATGAAGAAAATATCTCATAAAAGTTGAAAAAAAAAAGAAGATAGGGACTGAATTCAGATTCTCTAGAAGAGCAAGAAGTGCTTTCAGTCTCTGAACCATCTCTTTAGCCACTAGTTTTTCATCTTTTATACAACATAGGACAAAAGTATAATAATATCACCCACTTAGTCTGGTCCTTACCACATTACTAATTATAACCAAGACTATCCCCAACACACATACTCAGAAATCAACCTTATTGACACACAGAGAGGCATCCATTATTAAGAAGGTCCTAGAGTGTTTATAAAGATAGAGCTGGAGGCCACATGTCATGAATGGTTACAGATTCTGAGATCTCAGGGTAACTAAGAATTTAGAGTTCAGGGATATATTGAAGGAAAGGGAGGAGGAAAAAAATGAGAACACAGATAAAAGGAAAGAAAGAGGAGAGAATATCCTAATGTGTAACTGAGGCCAATGCAGAGCCACAGTGAAGATTTGTCTCTGTAAAGTACATAACTTAGAAGAGCAGTATAAAATGAGTTATAACAAAACAAAACAAAACAAACCTTTCTGATTGAGAAAGGGGAGACAGAGTGAAGTTCACTGAAGTTAACAGTGGAAAAGCTGAGGACAAAGGTACAGCCTCATGATTTGACCACAAGTTTCTTTTTGTGTTTCTATGTTGAACTTGTCCACAAACATTTCAGCTTGGAAGGAAAACAGGTAGCTTTAGTGACTGTCTTCTAATATAGTGATACATGTGGGGGGAGATGAAGGAAATCTAAAGAGTCAAGTCAGGTAATTCATGAATTTTATCAGTCTCACAGGATCATAGCATCATGGAGAAGGATAATTTCTGAATTTATTCTAGCTATGTTCACTTATGGAAACTCTGTGCCTCTTCCCTTGTAGGGAATTTGTCACTAAGTCTTTAATGTTTCAAATAGAGAATAGAGTACATTTTAGTCATTCAGGTTAATCCTTTTAATTCAGATATATTAGACAGAGAAGTGACACTTACATCTCATCACTTTTCAAGTCCAGTTAGTCTTTAATCCTAATTATACCTGACCTGATTTAAAGTGAACAGAAATTCATCCTCAGATGGAGTAAACAAGAACCACAGAGCTTTTGTTATTCATTAGAACAAGCCTCTATCTCTATTCTAATTATCGCTTGGGGTTTTAAGGGTCCAGGTTAAGTGGAGTTGTCAGAGTTCTCTGTTGTATAATGAAGTAAGAAACATGAATTAATAACAACAGCTCAGGTTTGGACCATGTTCTGAAATTCACTGATATGTCCATTAGTCCATTTAAATCCAATAATGTTGGGCAGAAAGTGTGCCTGACTCCTCATCCTTCTAGTGGGAGTAAGAACTACCTTCTCCACACTGAGGTGATAAATGGAATGAGCATGAAGCCATGCCAGGAGCATAACAAGTGCTAAATATTTGTTCTCTGTATTTGTTAATACTTTTACTATGAGGGAGAAGGGAATGAAGAGAGGAAGGGAGAATAGGAAGTAAAGTCAAAAGAGGAAGAAGAGGTTTATATCTGTTTTATGACTGAGAGGCTCTGAATCTCATGTTTGAAAAGGTTCAGAGTTGTACTGTATCACTAAGCCAAATGGATTGAAGGAGATACATTAAACTGATATTAATTTTGTTAATATCCACTCTCTCAGTCATCAAAGAGGATAATTTAAACTACAAATGTGAATAAAAAGACTTTCAGAAGAGAGAAAATTGAAAGACTAAGAACCACCATCTATATGGGGTTTTGTGTTTATGTTTAATTTAACCAGACCAAGTTTCTTTGAAATATGGAGCTGAACAGTACATTCTTATCTGTATTTATGACACGGTTAATGTCAGAAGGCATGTAGTGATTTTCATGTAGGCTAAGTACATTAGGAAAGTGGCTCCATAAATTACACTGTCATTTTATTCATATTTATTAAGTTATTTACTTGATACTTATATTGTTCAGATGCCTGAATATTTACATAGCTTATGATTTTAGTTCTTGCTCTTCACAGTTTGTCTGCCATGATCGTGTGCGTACACACACACACACACACACACACACACACACATCTGCTCAAGTTCATTGCATTGGTAATACTTTCCTTCCATTAGTAGGTCAAGATTTGTGTACCAGTCTTTTTCTCTCATCTTTTTTTTTTTTTTAATCTGTGTTGGGAGGCAGAGAGTCCAACTCATTATATAGCCCAGATAGAACTCACAGTATGTATAGGTCAGAGAACTACACAGGGTAGTTGGGTTTCTCCTACTACTTGTGGGTCCTGGAAACTCAGATTATCAGTCTTGGGTCCTTCAGGAATTAACATAAGTATACTTGAGAAAGCACACTTAGCATTTGGAACTTTGTAACAAGAACATTGTTGAAAGAACTTTTTTGGTCAGCTGACAAATCAGTAAGGTTCATAGTAAGTGGGAGAACCAATAAAATGTATACTACTTACAAACACATTGCAATTTTAATGTCTTTAAAATATTTAATTTTGTTGAATCAATGTAATTGAAAAGAAACTACATACATATAAATGAAACAAAAAAGCTCAAAAAATTCCCAAATTTTTAAACTGTACCAATTAGCTATATTGTATAATCTTATGCAACAGTGTATGAAGACAATTGCAATTGAGTAAGTAAATGTTCCTTTCTTCAAGGTCAATTTTCTATCTTGTGTCATCTCTGTTCTGTAATCTGCTTCATGTACTGAAGACAAAGTATTAATAAAATCAGCACATTGATTGCCAGTTATTTTATAGTTTGAAAAGGCAGACATTTAAATATATATTTGGCCACCCAAAGGCTAGAGAGTTTCATCGAAAGTCATACAAATGAAGAGAGTGATAAAGTGGATGTGAAAGGTAAGGAACTATACCTAATGCACATCACTATGCATATACAATCTTGGATTTATTGAAATAGTAATAAAAATATCAAGTGTTCGTTAGAGTAAATGAATCAGGTAATTTTATCATTAAAAGGCATAATTAATTAAGATATAAATTATACCCTTAATCTGACGCTTTGATTTGCTTGAGTCATGTCTAGGTGAAGTGTAGGTTAGTCTTGGCACCATTTTTAAAAAAATGATTTTGCCCCTATTAGACCCCACCACCAGCAAGATATTGTATATGTGTGTTCATTTGAGTAACAGATATCTGAAAGCAATCATTTGCTCTCTACTCACTGCCTATACAACTTTCAGAAGGATTTCTGACATTCCAACCTTTAGTTTTCTTATTTGCAAATGGAAGACAGTCAATTCTTATCACAGGCCACTTTTGAAGTTCAGGAACAAAATCCAATCACATATTTGCATAGGCGGTTAACAACTGCTTGTTCCATAACTGTTTGTTATGCAATTAAATTTAGTCAAAAAACAGATGCAAACAAATATGATTTGATTGTTTTAAATAGCATAGAAATGAAATAATATAATCATAATGTGTATGAAGATTTTTTAAAAGCAGATTATATTTGTAAATTAAACTTAAAAGACTCAGATGAAGCTCATGTCCACTTTCTGTTCTGTTGAAGTCATCATATCTGGTTTTATGTGGAGGTCCTTGATCCACTTGGACTTGAGCTTTGTAAAAGTAGATAAGGATAGATCAATTTGCATTCATCTACAAGCTGACTTCCAGTTGAACCAGCACAAATTGGTGAAAATGCTGTCTTTTTTCCACTGGATGGTTTTGAATTCTTTGTCAAAGATCAAGTGACCATAGGTGTGTTCATTTACTTTTGGGTCTTCTATTCAATTCTATTCTATTCTACCAGTCTGTTTCTGTATTCATACAGCTCTTACTACTATTGCTCTATAGTATAGCTTGAGGTCAGGGGTGGTGAGTTCACTAGAAGTTCTTTTATTGTTAAGAATAGTTTTTGTAAGCCAGGTGTGGTGGCACATACCTTTAATCCCAGCATTTGGGAGGCAGA
The DNA here is from genome assembly GCA_902729485.2 of Mus minutoides. Lineage (NCBI taxonomy): Eukaryota > Metazoa > Chordata > Mammalia > Rodentia > Muridae > Mus > Mus minutoides. The sequence continues at coordinate 753,687 of LR749577.1, forward strand.
AGCAGAGGCAGGTGGATTTCTGAGTTCGAGGCCAGCCTGGTCTACAAAGTGAGTTCCAGGACAGCCAGGGCTATACAGAGAAACCCTATCTTGAAAAGAAAGAAAAAAAAAAGAATAGTTTTTGTTATCATTGGGGTTTTGGTTATTCTAGATCAATTTGAGAATTGCTCTTTCAATCTCTGCAGAATTGAGTTGGAATTTTGATGGTAATTGCATTATCTGCAGATTGCTTTTGGTAAGGTGGCCATTTCAACTATTTCAATTCTGTCAGTCCATGAGCATGGGACATTTTTTCATCTTCTGTGCTCTTATTCGATTTCTTTGTTCATAGACGTAAAGTCATTTTCCTACAGATCTTTTACTTCCTTGGTTAGAGTCACACCAAAATAGTTTACATTTTTTGTGACTATTATGAAGGATGTTATTTCCCTAATTTCTTTCTCAGCCCATTTATCCTTTGAGTAGAGGAAGGCTATTGATTTATTAGAATTAATTTTATATCCAAAAACATTGCTGAAGTTGTTTATCAGGTGTAGAAGTTCTATGGTAGAATTTTTGGGATCGCTTATCTAATAGTGGGGGATTGGAAACAGGGGGTAGCCACTAGAAAGTCCAAGAATCCAGGGAAGCCAGAAGAGCCAAGGAACCAATGGGGATGACGTTAGCTGAAATACTCAACAAAAGGGAGATACAGCCTGTAGAGACCACCTCCAGTAGATAGGCATGGCCCCCGGTTGATGAATGGGTCCACCCACCCATCTCAAAATTTGTTAACCCATAAATATTCATGTCCCAAGAAAAGAGAGGGGGAAAAATGGAACAGAGGCTGAAGAAAAGGTCATCCAGAGACTATCCCACCAGCAGACACCAAACCCTGACACTATTGCTGATGTTAAGAAGTTCTTGCTGATAGGAGCCTCATATGACTGTTCCTTGAGAGGTTCTACCAGCAACTGACCAATACAGGTGCAGATACTCACAGCCAACCATCGGACTGAGCCAGGGGACTCCAATGGAAGAGTTAGGGGAAGGGCTGAAGGAGTTGAAGAGGATTGCAACCCCATAGGAAGAACGATATCAACTAACTAGACTACCCAGAGCTCCCAGGGACTAAACTACCAACCAAAGAGTATACACAGAAGGATCTATAGCTCCAGATACAAGTGTAGCAGAGAATGGGCTTCTCTGATATCAGTTGGAGGGGAGGCCCTTAGTCCTATGGAGGCTTGATGCCTCTGTGTTGGGGAAAGCTAAATTGGTGAGGCACGAGTGGGTGAATGGGTGGAGAAGCACCCTCATAAAGGCAAAGGGGAGGGAGAGATAGGGAATGGGATGGGATGTGTAGAGGGATAACAAGGAAGGGGGATATCATTTGAAGTGCAAACAAGTCAAATGATTAATAAATTAAAAGACTCAGATGAAAAGCTTATGAAGCAGCTAGTCAAGTCTAAGTTATAAAATTGATCTGAAATAAAGTGATTGATATTCCAACTTCACACTGTAAGCACACAAGGGACTCTACTTCATGTTATGGACAGATTAAAAACAGAGGGTTTGCTCCATACATTAACCAAACCAGAAATTAACCAAGCTTCTACCAAGGGGTAAAGGAAGGAAATGCCTTTGGCCTAATTGGAGTACATAGTATCTAAAAAGACAAAGACAAAAGACAAAGACCATATGGAGAAAGAGAAAATTTTCTCTTACCAGAAAATAGCCTAGCCATCATTTCTAACCAAAGAGATATCACATCCTTCTTCCTTGGTCACCAGGAACTCCAACAAAGAAGAGAGGGATGAAAAGAAATAGGCTCTGTCTCAAGGCAATGAAAGAAAAAGGACAACCTTGCCAATTCTTATAAATAGGAGATTACAGATTTCAGAAGTTCATACTCATTGAAGACATTTTCAAAGTATGATAATTTAACTGGTATGTTTCAACAGGAATTTATTATTATTATTATTATTATTATTATTATTATTATTATTATTTGGTGGTCACAAGGCCAATGCCTAGAGTTCATACCTAAGTAAGCTGAAATCCAAGGCAGAGTACATAAACACAGTCTTAGAAAACAAAAAATCTTAGCTTTTGAGAAACTACTAACTCCTCTACAAGGTGAAATTTATCAGTCAGAAACCAATAAAACTACAGTCAGATTTTACCAATCAGAAACCACTATTTCATTTCTACTTAAAGAATTCCCATTTTAAAAATAAAATGTTATCTTCCTCTTGCTTTTTATAATGCCATTTAGAAGTTCTCACTCACAATTCTTGCTAGATTTCTACATTGTTTTGGGTTTGGTGATCCTGGATTCACAAATAACTGTTAGCTTAAATAACTCATTGAAAATTTAAGTTTATCATTTTTGTAAAGTGACCTTATATAATTTCAAAGGAAATGGTTCTATGTTTAGTTATATCCTTCATTTTCCTCTGAGAAGTCGATCCATTTAAAGAACAAAAGCTGTGACCCACTCAAATCAAAAGTAAGACTCCTTGTTCCTTTGGTATAAATATACAAAGTGGCCACACAACTGCAGAGCAATATGCATTTATCTTACTTGTATAAGATTAAAGATCACAACTGAACAATAGACCTCATTGTATGTGGTTATTTGTCAAAGGTATGCCAACACATTCTCTTGTGGCCCATTTATTATTCTAAGTGCAGTTATAAGAACTATAAATTGTAGCTATGAATGAAATTCTTTTTAAAAAGTATAAATTGTGTGTATACAACTTGTATTTATTCAAGCAGTTTCACAAATGTCTAATGAGTGAATGTCTTATGAAGTTAAAAAATGCAAGCTTACTGAGAGCACTACAGTCCTTCTAACATATGATACAAAAAAAACCTTGGCAAAGCTAAGTTCCTCCCCAAACAATTAATGAACATGGCAAATGCCTCATTAACACTCTGTTCTTAGCCTTATGATCTGATCAAAGCTTATGTATAAGGACTCATCTATTATCTTTATTATTTTAATAAAATATGCCATTGGCCATATATGTGAGTTGGAATTGTTCAGACTATGAAAAGTGATTATAATAAAATAGTATGAATTGAGCCAGAGGAGTCAAGGATACCACAAGAAAACCCACAGAATCAACTAGCCTAGAATTTGGGAGCTTACAGAGACTGAACCCACAATCAGAGAGACTAAATGGGTCTGACCCTTTGCATATATCTTATAGTTGTATAGGTTGGTCTTCTTGTGGAAGTCCTGGAAGTGGGACTTGGAGCTGCCTCTGATTCTTTTGCCAATTTTTGAGAGCCTATTCCTCCTGCTAGGTTGACTTGTTCAGCATTAATATATGGGGACAGAGGTACCTAGTCTTACTGCAACTTAATACGCCATGTTTGTTTGATATCCATAGAAGCCTGCCCTTTCCTTAGAAACATAGGAGGAGTGGAGGAAAAGGAAATGGGGGAAAGAGTCTAGGAAAGGAGGAGGGGAATCTGTGGCCAGCATATAATATGTGAGAGAAGAATAAATAAAACATTTTAAAATAGTATAAACTTTGTATTTTCTGAAGATGAAAGAGATAGGCAGAAATGGAATATCTAGGTCAAGTTCAGGCATTGTGAAAGGTATAGAACTCAGTTTTTACAAATTCTGCATTGAAAGGGTCCGAGCAATCCTCTCACCAGCAAGAACGGACACAGACACCAGGATCCTTCTGCAGCAAGCCTTTATTGCAAAATGAAGAGGAAGACCCCAAGCCCCCAAAAGGCACTGCCTATATACACCTTGACTCATCGTGTATGCTTCTGATTGGCTGCTCACTCACCACGCCCCGGGATGGGCTGTGACACGGCGCACGCTCACCTTCAGCACATGCGCCGTCAACTTGTTTACTGGGGAGAGCACCGGATGTGGCTCTCTACACTGCATGATTTGCCTTTGAAGAGAGTTGCCAGATCCTTGCCAAACATACTGTTATTTAGAAAAAAGACAGTGTAAGATGATTCTCAAAAACAAACAAACAAACAACAACAAAAACCCAACAAACAACACCAAAACAGTTTTCAAAATCTTAAGGGAAGGTCCTCCTAGATTCATAATGTAGTTTTGTAAATCTTACAGTATGTAAAACCTTCAGGTATATAAATATTAAGGAGCAAATACAAGGGGCACAGCAGCAGTAACACCTGCCACTCCACTGCCAGTCTATAAGGCACAGAAGAGGACCTTCTTGTGGTTATCTTTATTTGCGATACTTTCCTTGTCAGTGGGGTAGTGTCAATCTACTGTGTCTTGGGCATCACAATAACTGCTGTCTGACACAAATAGTGCTGGTAATCGTTTCAAAGCCTGATAGATGCCTGAAGAGTTCCTGAAATATTTGACTTTAAAATTAGGGATTGAAAAGGCTTACAAAAGCATAAAAATGTTAAAAGGATCAGCTTCTTCCTGATCACAGAATATGATAAGATTTAACATGACTATTTTCTAACTTCTGTGTTGCCCCTTTTGACATACATGTTATATATTATGTTTTAGCAACTTATGTTATTATTCATATTTTTCAGCTGATAAAGAAAATTTATGTTTATTTTGTTGTGTCAATTCTTTTACCTTAGGGTGATTCTTCCTGTTTAAAGAAGAGATTAAACTTTCTTTGAAAAGCTGCTTGGATATAGGGCATCTTTGTTTCAGAGGCTTTAGAGGTTAAGGCCCCATCTTACAGACAAGTTTACCTGACTTATACTTTCAGCTGCTCTAATTACTAGTCCTCTGTTATTTCACTTTTATTTTCTATGCTATATATATTATTTATTTGGTATTTGTTGGGGTACGCCACCTGCGGCCTACCCATGAACCGAGTTCCCTGGAAGGCGAACTGGGGCTGAAAGAAACCAGATGGGATCAGGAGGCAGGTGGATTTCTGAGTTCGAGGCCAGCCTGGTCTACAAAGTGATTTCCAGGACAGCCAGGGCTATACAGAGAAACCCTGTCTCGAAAAACCAACCAACCAACCAACCAAACAAACAAACAAACAAACAAACAAACACAGAAAGAAAGAAAGAAAGAAAGAAAGAAAGAAAGAAAGAAAGAAAGAAAGAAAGAAAGAAGGAAGGAAGGAAGGAAGGAAGGAAGAGAGAAAGAAAGAAAGAAAGAAAGAAAGAAAGAAAGAAAGAAAGAAAGAAAGAAAGAAAGAAAGAAAGAAAACAGATGGGACAGAAAAAAAAAAAAAAAACGATGCCAAGATGATTCCCTGTTCAAAGCATCTCGAAGTTTACTATAAAATCTTTGGGTTATATGAAGGTAGATCCCGCCCCCCAGCCAGACCTTTCAGGCACCTGGATTCAGTTGGAGTTGGCAGGTGCCTGGATGCACTGTGTATTGTCTCAAGGTTGTCTCAACAGGAAGCAGGGTCTGGGAGAAGCATGACAGGTAGCAGGATCCCGGAGAAGCACAGAGGCAGTTAGCACAACAAAGGGAGCCAGCCTTAGCTGGAGAACCATGCCATATGTGGCTTCAGGTGGCCTGCCTCAGTGGCAGCAGGTCTGCTCTCAGCCTGAAGCAGGCTGGGGGAGAGGAGTACAGATATTTAATGTTTTTTTCAAACTCTTTTTATAGTGAATTACTATATTGTATAGTCTAAAAGGCTAAAGAGTGCATTCTTCAGGTTTTCTCACAGCCAGGATTATGGATTAGGCTCATCAATTGGATGAACTCACAGATGTCTTGAAAGGCAAAAGGGAAAAGGTGTAGACATATTCCTATCACATGTAATCTTATTCAAGTGAGCAAAGTCCTATGGAAACTGTACTTTTTCTTGAGCCATAAACTAGTGTCTAAATTTGTAAGAATCAGGAGAGAATTCAGATGATCTTGGGAGCTACTGCTTCTCATATTTTTTTTATTTCAACAATAGGAAAGACTGAGTTGAGAAGACTTCTGATCTCCAGATTGCATCAACAACAAAGCTGTAAAAATAGGGTTGCTTTGTAAAGAGGGTTGTGGGTGCAAACTGAAAGTTCCAAAAAAGAATCAAACCTATTATACATTCTACAAGGCTGACCAGTTTTGGAGTGCTAAGATGTTACGAGTTGAGAACGTGAGTTATCATAAGGCCATCTCTTAATGGGCATCCATTGCCCACATTGTGTCTGACTCATCATCCTTATGACTATGAAGTATAAATACTTTTTATAATGTATAGACAGACCTGTTGTGGTAAATCTCTCCGACCCAGATATGCCCCAGCAATGAAAACACAGCACAATTAATATGATTACCTGCTGTGTGCCTAGATTGGGCAGATCTACTGCTACACTACCATCTTCCACAGCTTATGAGACCACTTAGAACTTGCTGTTTCTCCAGGCAATGTGCTTCTGATCCACTTTTCTTCATCTTTGTCTTCCTTCTCCTCTCTATCCTCTCCCTCTTCCATTTTCTCCTTCTTCTATCTCCCCACTTTCCTCTCTACCTTCCCTTTTATCTGCCCAATCATCAACTCTCAGGTGGGAAGCAGGTTTACAGGAAATCACCTGAGTGCTCACTCATTCCTTGTTCTCAGCCACTCACAGGAGAACGGAATTAATATCAACTATAATTAGTCCCAAGGATATCCACAACACAGACTCCTAGGTCCTACCAATATAAAGGCTAGGAATGTCATCAAGAACTATGGAAATTTAATAAAAATGAGGATTACAACCAATTATGTAAATCTTTTGACACTGGGTAGCAAAATATTTTAGGATAAGGCATTTGTTCTCCTCCCAGTACCTAAAACCCTACTCCCTGGCTTTTACCCTGTGTTAGAACCATTTTATTGATATTTAATCACTGTCTTAAGTAAAAACTGCCTATGGGGTTAATTTTAAGACTCATTAAAGATTATGAGAGTATTTATAGGATACCTTTTAGTCATTCTTTCCATCTTTTGTATGGTCTTTAAATTAGCACTCTCTTCCCCACCTTCCTCAAGTGCAGTTAATCAATTCTGACTGCAAGTTTTAAGTAGTATCTCTCTATGCAAATGAGAGGTCATTCCATAGGTGATTAAATTAAAACAGGCTCTACAAAGAGACTTTAATGGGATCTATTGATCTCATTGCTTGGCCTTGAATTTTTAGACATCATTAGCAGAAGATAGAACTTACCTGAAGAGTTTCATTAATCTGGAGGTGTGCAGGTAGGAGAAATATATGAAAGTCAGCCTCCAGAGTTCTTTAACCATGTATGAAGTAGAATTTCTGACTACATCAGTAGAGTAAATTTGCTGATACTTCCACTGTGGTGTAAGTTCTATACCATGTCATTTAATAGGTCATTTCATCTTCAATATTACAGTAAGATACACAGTAAGATACATTAAGGCCACTGTCACAGAAATTCATGAATTTTCATGAGAATATCACTCTCAACATTTACATGTATATGTACATTTATATGTAGAATATATATATAATTTTGGAAAAATTTATACAACTTCATATGAATACAGCCATGCACATGGAAACTAGCTTTCTGGAAAATATAATGTTTAAACTTCTGTTGGCACAAAATAACAACCCTGTCTTAAAGAATGTGAGAAAAGTGTTTGTTCTGAGTGAAGTCTAAATGACACTGGCCTGGGAGCTTGAATTCAAGTTAGACTGAGTGATGTTAAACTATGAGAGAAATCACAGGAGCTATGATAGCCAATGAAGAAATTGAATGAGCCAGGAGATAGCTTGGCCTGGAAAGTGCTTGCCACAGAACCATAAGGACTTGAGTTCAAGGACCAGTACCCCACAAAAGCTTGGCGTAGTAATACATGCTTGTCATCCCAGCATTGGAGAGAGATATGGGTGGATTCCTGAGGCTATCAAATCATCCTAAACAGCTATATGATTTCAAAGTAAATGAGAGATTCTATTTTCCAGAAGAAGATGGAAGACTAGAGAGATGGCTCAGTGGGTAAGAGTGCTTGCTGTACAAGCATAAGAACCTGAGTTAGATTCCTAATAGGTACATAAACATTTAGGAAAGGCTTCACCTATCTGTGACCCAGTATTGGGGAACAAGGTTGATAAGAGTTCAGGTTCAATAAGATGCCCAATCTCAAGGTAACAAGAAAAGAACAATAGAAGAAAACACTCAACACCCTCCTCTGGTCCTTATGTTTGTGTGAAAGGTACATGAACCTGCCTGAACACATACAACACACACACACACACACACACACACACACACACATACATAACACACACACACACACACACACACACACACACAAACACACCAGGGTGGAAAAATCCTTAGGAAGAAATACTCCTCAAGATTGACTGGCTTTCACATAGGCAAAAACTTACACAAACAAACTTGTGTTTATGGACAAGTGTATAAACACCAAGCTATGCCCCCTAAAAAGGTAAAATAAATCATAAATCAACATATTTTATGCACATAAATTGGTGGGTTGTTAGGTAGGTTGCTGATGAATGGACACTAGCTTATACAAGTTTCAGCTATTGTTTTTTAGCATCTTAGCTTCAGACTTGTTGAAGCTAAGGTGCTATACATAAAGACAGAGAATAGAAGTTCACTAATAGTAACAAGAAAGTTAAACCAGATGTAGAGTTTGAAAGTAAATAGATATTAAGCTTATTAATTTAGCCCAATGTAAGTTTGCATATAGAAACAGGACGATCCACTTCTCCTAGACAATGCTGTCCTATTCAGGCATACTATTTGAGTATTCAGTGTATATAAGGCTTCCTCAAAGAACTGCAGTTTCATGTTTAGTCAACAAGCCTGGTATCTCTGTTCATAGGTCAGTTGATGTTTTAGCGAAGAAATAAATATCACTTCACTTTTCAAATGGTAGTTTTACTGGCCACCTAAACAAAACAAAATGTTCTCAAAAGATCAAATATAAATGTTAAAATTGTTCAACATCTGTAGCCATCAGGGAAATGTAAATTAAAACTACTTTGGGATTTCATCTTAACCCAGTCAGAATGGCTAAGATTAATTAAACAAATGATTGCAGATCTTGAGAAGGAAGCAGGGAAAATGAAACATTTATTCATTGAAAGTGGGAATGAAAATTGTTAAAGACACTGTGGAAATCAGCATGTTGGTTCCTTGGGAAGCTGATAATAGATCTATCTTAAGATATAGCTAAATTGTATACCCAAAATACTCTACATCCTACTATAGAGATGATCTATGTTTATTGCTGTTCTACTAATGATAGTCAGAAATCAGAAATTACCTAGATATTGGTCAACTGATAAATAATGAAAATGCACTACATGTATACAACAGAATATCACTCAGCTATTTGTTAAAATGAATCTAAAATTTTTCTGGTAAGTAGAAGCTAGATACAATACTCATAAATAAGGCAACCCAGGTCCAGAAAGGCAAACATTGTGTGCTTTCTTTTATATGTAAATATTATATTTTAAGCTTTAAAAATACATGTTTCCATGAAAACAATAGAGGTTAGGTGGCTTGCAAGGGCCAAAAGGGGAGAAGGGGAGCTTCCCAAAGAGGGAAATAAAATTAGTGCTACAAGGAGATAAAGGAGAAATTAGAATAGGAGGGTTAAATGGGAAGTTGCAGTCGGGGGGGGGGGGAGGGAAGAAAGAAAGAAATATTACGGGGAGTAACTAATGCTAAATGCCTTTTGAAATCATATAGATAACTTCTACCACAGAAGTTCCTTAAAACATAGGCATATGTGGAAGAAATTTAAATGGAATAATTGATTTATGGAGGAGATAATGCTCTAAGTAGACATCTTATGCCATAACATATAAACTACAATGCCCGGAATGCAATGTCTAATTTTGAGTCAAAATTAGTTGGCCAAAGGGGTCTTATAAACCCTCCAGAAGCATCACAGGTTATTGGTTATTTTCATAACCTGATGGAAAGGCATATTTGCAGAAAACACAACTTACTTTTGTCATTGGACATGAAGAAATTGAGCTATTGCCCATATAAAAGCACAGTCCCTACTGTGCTTTTGTTTATGTGGTTGGTTTTGTGTGTGTGTGTGTGTGTGTGTGTGTGTGTGTGTGTCTTTTTTTTCTTTTTTCTTATCTTTTGGGAAAGAGATAAAGAACATGAAATTCAATAGGTAGGAAGGTGGAGAAAACTAGGGAGATTTGAGGGAAGGGAAAGAATATGATGGAAATATACTGTATGAAAACCTGTTTAAACAATAAAAACGTAATTTATAAAGTTTAATTTAAATGTTCAGGTGGGTTCTAGTCTACTTTCTATTTCTGTGATTAATATCATGACCAAAAACATTTTGTGGAGAAAATGGTATATTTCATCGTACCCTTGTACATCAAAATCTACCATTAAGGGGGGAAAAAAAGGCCTGAACTTAAGGCAGGAACCTTGCACAGAATCTATGGAAGAGTACTGTTTATTAGCTCACTTTCTGTTTGTTCTCACAGATATGCTCAGCTTGCTTACACAACGAAGAACCACTTGCTTAGGGATGGCACTACCCACAGTGAACTAGAGCCTCTATCAATCAAGACAATCTCTCATAAACATGTCCAATCTGGCCTTAGTCCCCAGTGGACTCTAGGTTGTCTCAAGCTGACAATAAAAACTAACCAACAAAATGCTTTGCAATCTGGATTCCACTGAGCCTTAAGCTACCTCTTGCAGGTTTGCAAACAAAAATGTAAACAAAGCTGTTGTCCTTTGTCTTAGTCAGGGTTTCTATTCCTGCACAAACATCATGACCAAGTAGCAAGTTGGGGAGAAAAGGGTTTATTCAGCTTACACTTTCCACATTGCTGTTGATCACCAAAGGATGCAGGACTGGAACTCAAGCAGGTCTGGAAGCAGGAGCTGATGCAGAGGCCATGGAGGGATGTTACTTACTGGCTTGCTTCCCCTGGCTTGCTCAGCCTGCTTTCTTAGAGAACCCAAGACAACCAGCACAGGGATGGTCCCACCCACAGGGGGACCTTCCCCCTTGATCACTAATTGAGAAAATGCCCCATAGCTGGATCTCATGGATGTACTTCCCCAACTGAAGCTCATTTCTCTGTGATAACTCCAGCTTGTGTCAAGTTGAGTCACAAAACCAGCCAGTACATCCTTTTGTCTTGTTCACAGATTAATTTTATGGTTTTATATTAAAAAATAAAAAAAATTATTTTGAAAAGATAAAGTATGTCCTGGCATTTGAGATTACTTCCAGATCTGCAACTCTAACAGTCTAGAAGCCTGATATTCTTAACTAGCTTCCCTTCTAGTAACTTAAAACCTGTCAAGAAGAATGCATTAGAAGTGAAAATAAAGGAATAAGGAAGAAGTCATGCAGTTCTTTTTCCAGTGAGAAAATATCTTAATGAGGTATTGCACTGTGCTGGTATGTGTTTAGATAACCACAGTGGGAAATTTTATTCTATTAGAATCAACAGACAGAATGTGTGGGCCAAATCCTCATCTTGCTGTTACACCTACTCAACCAACAAGCAGAGCCTGGGGTCTTACCATTTATCTAAATTCTGAGCTCTGGGGAGAAAGGATATGATTAGAATATATCAGATTCCTGGAGCTTTCAGAGTCATAGGAGCCAAGAAAAATAAACAAACACGCAACAAATATCTTCATTCTTTTCTACATTTTCTTTTTACTATGTAATACATGTAGGTTTTCATGTATGATATTGAGATAGAAAGAGCCATTATTCACCTGCACATAACTGCTGCTATGTGGAACTGGAATGTCTCCCAGAGGCTCAGGTGTTTAAGCATGTAATTCCCAGCTAGTGGAACTTTTTAGGAAGGTTCTGGAACCTTTCCTGAGTATAATTCCAAAGTCACCAGCCTGCTTCCTAAACCAGCTGCCACATCTTCTCTGTTCATCCTCAGGCCTTCACCAACATGATGGGCTATCTCTTTCTTGAAAAATAAAACAAGAGCCCTTTCTCTTTTAAGTTGCTTTTGTCAATTTTTCTCACAGCAATTGAGAAGGATTGATATAATAACTATTGAGCATTTGTTAAAACCAGCATTAACCTCAGTAAATACTATTATCAAAATTAGATACTGTACTTAGATTTTTCCAGTGACCTCACTCATGTCTTTTCTGTTTCTTAAATCTAATCTAGCATATGACCTTGCTCTGAGGAAGCAGATCTTGCCCATAGCATGCATCCTTCATCCTTTCATTTTTGAGGATTTCTCAGGTTTCCATGACTTATAATAGCTGTTTCATATTTTGATGTACTGATAGTGTGTGTGTGTGTGTGTGTGTGGTATGTGATATTAACCACTTTCTTTGGTTTGTCTAATATTTTTCTTTTCAATGCACCATGGAGAGAAATGCAACTGATCTTACTTTCAATCTGTGACACCCAGAAGACATCATGGGATGCTGTGTGCATCAGGAAATTTTTTTTTGAAAGGAGTCAGTAAGTCTAGTTTATACTCCAGGTGAGAAATTAAAGCTTCACTTTCTGGAGGAAGGAGCATTTGATTTTGACATATTCCTTCTCCTCTCTCTCTCTCTCTCTCTCTCTCTCTCTCTCTCTCTCTCTCTCTCTTTCTCTCTCTCTCTCTCTCTCTCTCTCTCTCTCTGTGTGTGTGTGTGTGTGTGTGTGCGTGCATATGTATTTTTGTGTGAACATGTACACAAATGTGTATACAGATATTTATGCTTATGTGTATAGAAGCTAGAGGTCAACTTCAGGAATTGTCTATTTTTTTTAGTTTGAGAAGAGGTCTCTCACTGGCCTGGGATCTACCAATTTGGTTAGGTTGCCCCTCAGTAATGCTCCTGTCTTACCTTCTCACTGCCAGTATTACAGGCTCACACCATTATGCTGGGATTTTTATGTGGGTTCTGGAAGTTAAACTCAGGTCCTAATTGATGTGTGAAAATCACTTTATAGACTGCATCTCCACACTCAGAGACATCTGTTAAGAAAGTTCTATAAGAAATAAATCAGTATAAAATTGTAGTCATGAGAACAACCACAGAGAAAATGATGGGACAAAAGTATGGACCAACTTACTTATTTTTCCCACCACCCATAACACAATAATCTTTTAATAGCTATTCAGGGTTGATGGTCCTAAGAGACAGCATCAAGAAAAGAATAGAAAGAAATAAAACCACGGGGAAACATTCCGTATAGGATATGAATAGAGTTCATATACTGAGGTGATAGTTGCCATTCAAAAACAGAATGTCTTGAAGGGATCTTTAAAGCAATATTTTGAGTAATAGAAAGCAACTCAAAGGGAAAAAAACACATAATCATCTCATTATATGCTTAAAAAGCCTTTGACAAAGTACAGTACCCCTTCATGCTAAAAGTGTTGGAAAGAATAGAAATACAAAGTCCATACCTAAATGTAATAAAAGCAATTTATAGAAAGCAAAAAGACAATATCAAACTAAATGGAGAGAAAATGAAGAAATCCCCTTAAAATCAGAGACAAGACATGGCTACCCACTTTTCCCCATCTATTGAATACAGTACTTGAAGTTCTAGCCAGAACAATTAGGCAACAAAAAAAGATCAAAAGGATACAAATTGGAAAGGAGGTAGTCAAGATATCACTATTTGCAGATGATATGATAGTATTCCTAAGTGACCAAAAAAAAAAAAAAAAAAAAAAAAAAAAAAACTACAAGAGAACTCCTACAGCTGATAAACAACTTCAGCAAAGTGGCTGGATACAAAATAACTCAAACAAATCAGCAGCTTTCCTCTACTCAAAAATAAATGGTCTGAGAAAGAAATTAAGGAAACAACACCTTTTACAATCGTCACAAATAATATGAAATATATTGATGTGACACTAACAGAGCAAGGGAAAGATCTGTATGATAAGAACTTCAAGTCCCTGATGAAAGAAATTGAAGAAGACCTCAGAAGATGGAAAGATCTTCCATGCTCATGGATTGGCAGGATTAACATAGGAAAAAATAGCCATCTTGCTGAAAGCAATCTACAGATTCAATTCAATTCCCATCAAATTTCAAACTCAATTTTTCACAGAGATAGAAATAGCAATTCTCAAATTTATCTGGAATAAAACCTAAAACAGGATATCAAATACATTCTCTACAATAACAGAACTGCTGGGGGAATCACCATCCCTGATGTCAAGTTATATTACAGAGCACTAGTGATAAAAACTGGATGGTACAGAGACAGACAGGTAGATCAATGGAATAGAATTGAAGACCTAGAAATGAACCCACACACCTATCGTCACTTGATCTTTGACAATGGAGCCAAAACCATCCAGTGGGGGAAAAGACAGCATTTTGAACATGTGGGAAACCAGGCTGTGGGAAACCAGGCCTTTAACAGCTCCCACTTGAGAGCCAATTAACCATTTGTTCGGAGCTGAGTCACCCCCCTCCTTCACAAAAGGCTGCTCCACAGAACCAAATGGTCTTTTTGCCCTGAACTGACACTTAGGGCTGTTAAGGAAGAACCAGCATTCCGAGATATGCAGGCACCAGGACTCTGAAATAAATCACAAGATGTCTCAAGCCTGCCATCTACATCTTCCCATATGTCCTTCGCTTTGAAGTCTTTGTTTTCTCCCTTCAGTTCTCCTTTTCCCGCTCCTTTTTCTGTGTGTATATAACTGGATATTGTGCCTTAGTATAATCAGACTGTGACAAAAGCCTCCCAATGCATGGTCTCGCTCCTTTCTCCCCGCCCTTTTCTCTCTTTCAGACATCAGTCCTCCTCGTTCCCACGGAATAACTAGGTCCTGCTGGACAGGACATGAACAACTGATGCTGGTTCAACTGATGGTCAGCATGCAGAAAAATGCAAATTGATCCACTCTTAGATCCTTGTAAGAGAAAGTGGGAAAGAACCTCAAATACATAGACACAGAGGAAAATTTCTGAACAGAACACCAATGGTTAATGCTCTAAGATCAAGAACTGATAAATGGCACCCCATAAAATTATAAGGCAAAGGAAAAGGATTTTTTCCTGTCAAAAGGAAAAAAATGGCAATCCACAAATTGGGAAAAGATTTTTATCAACCCTACATCTGACAGATGGATAGTATCCAAAATATACAAAGAACTCAAGAAGTTAGACTCCCGGAAGTGAAAGATTTGTATGACAAGAACTTCAAATCTCTGAAGAAAGAAATTGAGGAAGATCTCAGAAGATGGAAGGATCTCCCATGCTCATGGATTGGTAGAATCAATATAGTAAAAATGGCTATCGTGCCTAAAGCTATCTACAGATTCAATGCAATCCCCATCAAAATTCCAACTCAATTCTTCAAAAAGTTAGACTCCAGAGAACCAAATAACCCTATTAAAAATGGGGTACAAAGCTAAACAGAGCATTCTCAACAGAGGAATCTCAAATGCTCAGAAGCACATGAAAAATTGCTCAACATCCTTAGTCATCAGAAAAATGCAAATCAAAATAACCCTGAGATTCTACCTCACACCAGTCAGAATGACTAAGTTCAAAACTTAAGGTGACAGGAGATGCTGGCGAGGTTGTGGAGAAAGAACACTCCTCCATTCTGGTGGGATTGCAAGCTGGTATGACCACTCTGGAAATCAGTCTGGTGGTTCCTCAGAAAATTGGAAATAGTTCTACCTAAGGATCCAGCTATACCACTCCCATATACCCAGAAGATGCTCCAACATGTAATAAGGACACATGTTCCACTATGTTCATAGGAGCCATATTTATTATAGCCAGAAGCCAGAAACAACCCAGAAATCCCTCAACAAAGGAATAGATACAGAAAATGTGGTACATTTACACAATGGAAGACTAGTCAGACATTGAAAGCAATGACTTCATGAAATTCTTAGGCAAATTGATGGAACTTGAAAATATCATCCTAAATGAGGTAACCCAGTCACAAAAGAACACACATGGTATGTACTCACTGATACGTACCCAAGATACAACTCACATACCATATGAAACCGAAGAAGAAAGAAGATCACACCAAATTGTGGATGCTAAAGTACTACTTATTAGGGGAAAAGAATAATCTCTGGGAAGTAGAGGGAGAGAGAGATGTGGGAGAGAGAGAGGAGGAGGAGGAAGAGGAGGAGACAGTTCAGGTATGGAAGGAAATGGGGAGAAGTACATAGGGTCAGGAATTTTAAAGTAGGTGTGTAGCAGTGGTGGAGGGGGAACTGAGATTAGCCACTAGAAAGTCCCAGATGCCAGAGACCCAAAAGTTTCCCAGGTCTCAACAGGGAGGAGGACATTAGCAGAAATATTCAACAAAGGGGAGATAAAACCTGTAGAGACCATATCCAGTGGATAGGCATAACCCTCAGCTGAGGGATGGGGCCGCCAATGCACCTCAAAAATATTAATGCAGAATTCCTCTTTTCAAAAAGAAATGCAAGGACAAAGAGTGGAACAGTAATTAAAGGAAAGGTTGTGCAGAGATTGACCCACCTAAGGATCCATCCTATCTGCTGACACCAAACCCAGACTATTGCTGATGCCAAGAAGTGCTTACTGACAGGAGCCCAGTATAGCTGTCTCCTGAGAGTCTGTGTTAGATCTGGACCAATACAGATGTGGATATACACAGTCAAACATTGGACTAACATTGGTGACCACAATGGGGAAGTTAGGGCAAGGACTGTAGAAGCTGAAGAGGTGTGCAACCTCATAGGAAGAACAAAAATATCAAACAACCAGACACCTCTCCCTCCACACACACCCTGCTCTGAAGCTCCCAGGGACTAAACCACCAACAAAAATGTACACAGGGAATACTCATGGCTCCAGCTGGATATGTAGCAGATGAATGCCTTATCTGGCATCACTAGGAAGGGAACCCTTTGGTCCTGTGGAGGCGTGATGACCCAGGATAGGGGAACACTAGGCAGCTGAGGCAGGAGTGTGTGAGCATTTAGGGGAGCATCCTCATAGAGGCAGGGGAGGTTGGAGGAGATAGTGGGCTTGCAGAGGGGAAATGGGTAGGGGGATGACATTTGAAGTGTAAATAAATAAAATAACCAATAATAGAAAAAAGAAAGCACAGTGGTCAGAAATAGATTTTGCTACTGGATACTTCTAGGAAGATTATGTCCTTGTTCTTTCTCTGCCTGTTTATTAAGCTCAGGCACTATAAAACATCCAGTACAGACAACATGAGGTGTCACATACAGTACCTCAAAGTGATATCTTGGAAGTGTATAAATAAGGAAACTGTTGGAGAAAATAGAAGGTAGCATGGTGGAATTGGATACTTACATCTGATGAGGATAGAATGTTGAACTTCAAAATCCTTGTGAACTTGTTAGCACTGTACAAAAATAGAATACAAATGCAAGCAGACTGGTGAAATATAAAACCATAAGAGAATCAATATTTTTTTTTAGGTTTAGAATTAAGACTACTGCATTAAGAGATCAAACAGAAAATGGTTTGATTAGGTAACTGATACCTATGTACAGCGGGGAGGGAGATAAAATATGTAGATAAAAGTGCTCTCTAATCTTACCTGTCCTTATTTCATGAGTGTTAACTTTTTTCCACAGTTCTTAAGCCTGTGCCCTATTTCAGAATCCTTTCCCCCACTCATCTTCTGAACCTCAGGATACTGAGGGAATTTGATGTTCAGACATTTTATTTTTAGGATATCACATTATATAATATCTTGAGTTAGTGTCATTCATTTTAAAAACTGCTGTTTTGAACAAGAAGTGAGAAAAATGTACCCAGTAGATATCAATCTTTATATCTAAACCTTAAAATCACCTCAAAAAAGGAGACCTCCTGGAAGCATTTTTCTTTATCTATTAACAAATCCATATGTGACTCTGGGTTTATTTTCAAAGCCAGGTTACTGCACCTTTATTTCTAGCAGCAGTTTTCAATTAATTAACATTCCTGAGAGAACAGTTAAGTACAGTATTTTTTTAAAAACTTATTTATTTTGTTTCTCTGCTGTGTAAAAAATGTTTCAACTGCAGTATACTTTATCTTTTGAAAACTGGCCTCTCTGTTCTCCCATCAAGGATAACCATGAAAGCACATTTAGAGAAGGAAACAGTGGTGGCACACGCCTTTTATCCCAGCACTGGGGAGGCAGAGCCAGGAGGATTTCTGAGTTCCAGGCCAGCCTGGTCTACAAAGTGAGTTCCAGGACAGCCAGGGCTACACAGAGAAACCCTGTCTCAAAAAAACAAACAACAACAACAACAACAACAACAACAACAAAAACAAAAAAAAAAAAAAAAAAGAAGAAAACTTAGAAATTTCAAGAATAATGAAAGTTTCTGCAATACACTGAGGTTCCAGCATGAACAATCTACACAACATATCTGCATTAACATCTGCTCTGCATGCAATGTGCTCCTTCTGCCTTAAGGAAATGTTCTGTGGAGTTACTGACAAAATCAACATAGATTTGATTACTTTTTCTTTTTTGGCATGGAAAACAGTAATGAGCATCTGAACAGCAATTATCATAAAGTCAAAATATCTCCTGGCTTCACACTGAACTGCTAGGGTTACTTTGGCTTTTCATTATCTCGATCAGTCATTTGCTACTGTATCCAGTCTGTGGTGTAGGCAGAACTATGCGAGGTAAATTGGAGCAGCCATCCTGGAGCACTGTGGAGATGCTGGTGCATGAGCCAGCCCAGTCATTAATTTCATCACTAACAAAGAGGAAAAGCATGTGTGTAATTACATGGTTTGCAAAGCCAGCAACAAGCACTGGCATCAAGGACTGTTTTCCTGCCTCCATTATTTTATCTGGACCAGAAGCTGCCTGTGTGCTTTCAAAGGAGGGGGTGGGTGTGGGCAGGAAAAAATTAACAAGCACTGTCTCTCCTTCCACTGTAGGTTATTGTTTCCCCTTAAACAAGCTTCTCTCTCTAGTTCTTGCCAGTTCAACTAATTTTAGAAGTTACCATAAAGTACAGAATAGTCATGATACACTCCACAGACCCAAGAAAGCCCAAGCAAGGATCTTGAATCACAGTTAGAAGAGGAAACAAAATAGTCATAGGAGGCTGAGGGAGAAAGGGAACCGCGTGGAATAGTAGAGGGTGAGGGAAGTGGGGGAGGCAGGATCAAGTGTGGGGAGACACAGAAAAAGGTCCAGAGAGGGAGGAGAATGAATGGAAATCTGCAGCTGCCAGGGGTGGAGGAGGAGGGGAGAATTTCTAGGAAGTTCCTGAGACCTGGGATCAGGGAGGTTCCCAGAAGCCAATGCTGGTGATCTTAGCTAAGATGCATAAGAGTGGAAACATGGAATCTGAAGATTCCACCTCCTGCAACCAGGCAGGATCCCCAGTGAAGGGATAAGGACACCAACTCACTCACAAACTTTTGATCCAAAATTTGTCCTGTCTAAAAGAAATGCAAAGATGGAGCAAAGACTGGAGGAAAGGCCAACCAATCAACCAGTCCAACATGAAACACATCCCATGAGCAAGCACCATTCTCTGACATTATTAATGATAACTCTGTTATACTTACAGACAGGAACCTAGCATAGCTATACTGTGAGAGGAACCACCCAGAAGCTGACTGAAACTGAAGTACAGTATCTACAGCCAAATATTGGGCAATGGTCAGGAACATTTACTGAAGAGTTGTGGGAAAGATTTATGACCCAGAAGGGGAAGGTAACCCCACAAGAAGACCAACAGAGTCAACTAACCTGGACTGCCTAGAGCTTTCAATGACTGAACCAACAACCAAAGAAGATACACAGGCTGGAACAAGACCCCAGCACATATGTAGCAGACATGCAGTCCAGTGTTCATGGCTACCTTGTTTGGCCTCCATGGGAGAGGATGCACCTAATCTGGCAAAGATTTGATTGTCACAGTGGGAGTATATTTGGGGGCCGGGGCAGGGGGGGTTATCTTCTCAGAGACAAAGGGGAAGGGAGATGGAGGAGAGACTCTGTGAGGGAGGAACTGGAAGGAGGAACAGAGTTTGGGATATAAATAAATAAATAAATAAATAAATAATAAATAAATTGTGAAATCACTGAGTCTGTGATTTTAGGCTTCTTATGACTACTCTAGTGTCTATATATTAGTAATAGATTAAAGTAATAATAACACTTGCCATAATACAAAATAATAAGTGAGTTTCAGATAAATATCCATTCTTAAAGTTACAAGGGTAGCATGTGTGTGTTGCTAATTATCAGAGATGAGATACTCAAGAACTTTTAGGTTCAGTCCCTTAGAACATTACTAAAGATCTGGACACCAGGGAGTCCTATGACATAGACTTAAAAAAAAAAAAAAGATTCCGATATTTTATTTTCACAGGTTTCTTTGTGTTACATTATTTTTCTCTTCTCCTGGGTGTTTTCAGGGACAGCAAGGATAGTCTGCAGCATAGTTCCCTGAGTAAAGCAAGTATTCTCTTAGCTATGGGAATGTCCTTGTTCTCGCTTGGTACAGTAGAAGGTTTACACTTTAGAATCTACTGAACCCTGACCAACAATGATTTGAGACTTTTAGATTCCTCTCTATAAGATCTAGTAGATCTGATATCTATTCTACTCTCACCAAAAGACTAATAATAATATTGAAGGTCACATGATATGTGAAAACAGTTAAGTTGTGATTGGCTGGCTGATTTTGCTTTTGAGTTCTACAGAATTTTCTTGAAACATTCTCCCTCCATCCCTTCCTTCCATCCTTTATCCCTTCCTTCCTTCCCTTTATTTTGAGGTAATAAGAGATAAATTATTCTGGAAACATTTAAGTGACTGTGAACTACAAACATAAATTTAGGTTACCCCAAATTCCATGTTCCAATGTAGAATCACGTTTATAAAGTTTTACAGAATAAAGAAGGTCATAAATAAAATCAAGTTTAACATACATTGGTGGGTACATCATAGGGGCAGTTGCAGGAAAATTAGGAAAGCTTTTTTTTATTTTGAGGGGAGGGGGTATTGAGACAGGGTTTCTCTGTATAGCCCTGGCTATCCTTGAACTCATGTGGTACACCTCCCTACCTCTGTTGACCAGCAAGAAAGACATGCCACCACCGGGATCTTCTCAGTCAGCTTTATTCTGGAGCACCTTGATAGTTGATTCCTGGGACCCGGGAACAGCAGCAGAGCTGCTGCTTTTATAGTCTCCCAGGGAGGGGGAGGGGGTGTCGTAGTGGTTGCGGATTGATGCACCAAGCCACACCCATTAACATATTGCCCATTCATTGGTACCACAAGCAGTGCCTCATTAGCATATATTCCCTTCGGGAGGGGCTACTGCTTGAGGAGGGCCTGAGGAGAGAGCTGCACATGCGCACTAGGCTCTCCTCCCTGGCAGCCTGCCGGTCCTGCGCCATCTTGTAATGGGGCCCGGAGCCGCAGGCCTTCCCGTTAGCCACAGTCGTTCCCGGAACCGGACTGTCTTCCTGGAGCTCGGACGGCCTTGCCGGTCAGAGCTCGGGCAGCCCTTCTCCAGTCAGAGCATCTCCGCAGCCCCCTCGCCGGTCAGAGTGCCACCGCAGTGCCCCCACCCCCCCCACCCCCCGTCTCAGCACCGCTGGCTTCCTACAAACTCACTCTGTAGACCAGGCTGGCCTTGAACTCAGAAATCCACCTGCCTGTCTCCCAAGTGATGGGATTAAAGGTATGCACCACCACTGCATGGCTAGGGAAGCTGTTCTATAAACCCAAGATGCTATGATCTTTCAGGTTGGTGGAAGTTAGTGGTCTTCTAGGTTAATAAATTCAAAATGGTTTTAATTGTTAGGCACAAGATATTAATTCCAAATCAGATGGAAAAGGAATAACTGTTTGGAAGGCCTAGAACTCATCCAAGATATGGCAACTAACCTCTTGAAGTTACTGTGGTTTCTTTCTTCCAGGAAATTAAACTCTGTTAGCATTTTTTATTTTGTTTGGCAAATCAAAATATTGACTGATCATAAAAAAAAAAACAATCTTTTTCAGTGAATCCAGCACAAAAATGTATAAGCAAGGAAGGGACAGTCTCTGTAAGGATTGTCTATCTGGGAATGTTACTAAAATGAAATATGGTCATGCAGAATAAAGATAATCACAGCACCAAATGCCCTGATGGATGGAAGCCTACTCATAGCCCAGTGTAGTTCACAGGCACATCCTCAATCTACAGCCACCAAGGATGAATAAGTACTGTAAATTGTCCCATAATTTCCAGAAGCTGATCTACATAAAATGTAGGTCAAAGCATTCTATTTAATACCATAGTTATCTTCAAAACATGAATATTGGGAATGTTACTCCAACATCAAAAACAAAGTGATAAATAGACTCTTAAATGCTACTTAGGAGACTGCATTCTGTTTCAAAATTATCACTAAGATATGAATTCTACAAGGTAGAAAACATGTGTGTTTTGTTTACTGTTATCTGTCATGCATAGCACAGAGCTGACCTCATACAAGTTTACTCACAGATACACATAGGTTTGATTATTTAGCTACTGATTCACATCTGTAATTTTGTGTGAATTGATTTATCATTGATGTTCTAAAATTTGTTACTAAACAAATTTTTTCAGTATGCAGGAGGGCTACAGTATTTATTTATACATATTCTGTGCCTAGGTAGGTGCTTAGCCAGTAAATAGAATGATATAAGAAAATGATGCTTTATTAATACTACTATTTATGAGATGTTGAATATTACAATCCAACTACTGATAATATTCAGTTTACTTGTAAAAGAATCAAATTTGTCTTGAATTTGGCTATAGTTATAAAGTCAAATGACTCTGTCTAAACTTATTTATGTATAGTAATCCACCACAGCAATACAGACACTCTAATAGGTAATTCAATGGAGAGAAAAGAGAATGCACAGTGTGTTCTGGGCACAGAATGATGAGCACAGTAGACAGAATGAAATATTGGAACAAGAAGAGATATAAAAATGGAAATAATTCATGTAATCAGGGAGCTAACTAAAAATGTTTAAATATAGCATGTTTTCTTTAAAATATAATAGCATGAAAATTAAGATACATTATGGATTTCAATAGTAAGAATTTAAAAGAAAGAGCCAGGAATCAATTTAGCCACTAGGACTAGTCAGATATAGTTATATAGGGGTTATGGCAATAGGTGCACATTGTTGGAAAGCCTTAGTGAGGAATGCAGGGGAGTATTTTTAAGCTAAATTAGAAAAGTTAAGAAAGCTGTTAATGATTGAAAACCTTCTGTGCACAGAATTTGCTATTTGTGTCTTCAAGACTCAGATACTCTATTTTCTGGTCAGTTAAAACGATGCGGCCAGTGCTTTCTTGGAGAGATGCTAAAAGTTTCATAACAAATCCTATGGAACTATTTGAATATCTAGGAATGCACTAGGAAGAGGTTGTCTTTCATAGAAACTCATATATCTCATATTTTCATGTAACAATAAATCTTAAATATTTAGCTGCTATCCAAAAATTCTAATAATTTGTAAAATTTGTAAAAATGAGAATTTCAAAATTAAAGAAATAGAAAACAATATTCTGTATCACTAAAAATTATTATTTGATTATTGGAAATTACATTCATCCTAATTTTGAAAAGAAACACAAATACAATGCACAGTGAAATGAGGAATATTTAACTAGAGAGGAAATACATGCCCCATCGTAGAATGATTGCAACTCGGAGAGAAGGGAGGTTGTTAAACCCGGACACTGTACAATAAGATGACTTAGGTATTACAAAATGACACCTTATATCATTAAGTATAAGATTTAATATATAATTGAAAATGTCCATAGGATCAGATGTGAGGTGGACACATCTGCCCCAACACTGGAAGTAACTGGGATCAGAAGCACTTGGGCACCCAGGAACTTCACCTGACCAGTGGCACAGGTTCTTTCCTGTCTAGGCCAGTGCCCTGAGCAGACCTTGCGCCCCAACTCCACAGCCAGTCCTATAACACCTGAAGGAAGTTCCATTCCCGGATGCTCTAACACACCCAGGTCCACAGAATCACAGGAACTTGGTCACACCAGGATTTCAGGTTCCTAGAGGCAGCATGATATCCCAGGAGCTCTGATATATTCAGGATCTCAGGATCACACCATCCTAGAATCACAGGATAACAGAGACAGCTGAACTCTGAGGAATTCTGACACAACCAGGATCACAGAAAGGACAGGCTCAAATCAGATATAGCAAGGTCGGGTAGTATTAGATGTAATCAGATAACAGGAGGCAAGGGTAAAACACAAGCAACAGAAACCAATGTTACTTGGCATCATCAGAACCTAACTCTCCCAACATAGCAAGTCCTGGAAACACAAAAGTCCTTTAAATAATTACAGGAAAACACAATCAAACAGGCAAAGGAAATGATCAAAACCACCCAAGATTTAAAAGTGAAAATAGAAACAATAAAGAAATTACAAATGGAGACAACCTTGGAATTAGAAAATCTAGGAAAGAGATCACGAGTCATAGATGTAATTATCACCAACAGAATACAAGAGTTAGAAGAGAGAATCTCAGGGGCAAAAGACAGAAAACATTGACACAACAGTTAAAAAAAATGCAAAATTCAAAAAGCTCCTAACCCCAAACATTCAGGAAATCCAGGACACAATGAGAAGACCAAACCTAAGGATAATAGGTATAAAAGAGAGCAAAGATTCCCAACTAGAAGGTGCAGTAAATATCTTCCTTAACCTAAAGAAAGAGATACCAACGAACATACAAGAACCCTACAGAACTTCAAATAGACTGGACCAGAAAAGAAATTCCTACTGTCATAATAATCAAAACACCAAATGCACTAAACAAAGAAAGAATATTAAAAGCAGTAAGGAAAATGGGTCAAGTTACATATAAAGGCAAACCTATCAGAATTACACCAGACTTCTCACCAGAGATTATGAACGCTAGATGATCCTGAGTAGAAGTCATAATACAGACCCTAAGAGAATACAAATGCCAGCCCAGGCTAATATAGCCAACAAAACTCACAATTAGCATACATGGAGAAACCAATACATTCCATGACAAAACCAAATTTATACAATATCTTTCCATAAATCCAGCTCTACAAAGCATAATAGATGGAAAACACCAACACACGGAGAGAAAGTACACCCTAGAAAAAGCAAGAAAGTAATCTTTCAACAACCCCAAAAGAAGATGGCCACACAAACATAATTCCACATCTAACAAAAATAACAGGAAGTAACAATCACTTTTCCTTAATATCTCTTAACTTCAATAGACTCAATTCCCCTCAAAAGACATAGACTAACAGACTGGATACATAAACAGAACCCAGCATTCTGGTGCATACAGGAAACACACCTCAGTGACATAGGCAGACACTATGTCAGAGTCAAAGGCTGGAAAAACTTTTTCCAAGGAAACTGTCCCAAGAAACAAGCTAGAGTAGCCATTCTAATATCAAATAAAACCAACTCTCAACTCGAAGTTATCAAAATATAAATAAATAAATAAATAAATAAATAAATGAAAGATAAGAAAGGGCACTTCATAATGGTCAAAGGAAAAACTTACCAAGACGAACTCTCAATTCTGAACATCTATGCTCCAAATGTAAAGTCATATACATTCATAAAAGAAACTTTACTAATGCTCAAAGCACACATTGCACCCATACAATAATAATAGGAGACTTCAACACCTCACTCTCAGCAATGGACAGATCACGGAAACAGAATCCAAACAGAGACACAGTGAAACTAACAGAAGTTATGAACCAAATAGATCTAACAGATATTTATAGAGCATTTCATCCTAAAGCAAAAAAAAAAAAAAAAGAAAGAAAAAAAGAAAAAAAGAAAAACACCTTCTCCTCACCTCACAGTACTGTCTCCAAAATTGACCATATAATAAGTCACAAAACAGGCCTCTACAGATAGCACCCTATCAGATCACCAAGGACTAAGGTTGGTCTTAAATACAAACTAACAAACAAACAAACAAAAAATGGAAAGCACACATACACATGGAAACTGAACAATGCACCATTCAATGATAACTTGGTCAAGGAAGAAATAAAGAAGTTAAAGGCTTTTTAGAATTTAATGAAAACGAAGACACATCATATCAAAGCTTATGGGACACAATGAAGGCAGGAGGAGGAGTAAAACTCAAAGCTCTAAGTGTCTCCAAAAAGAAACTGAAGAGAGCTTACACTAGCAGCTTGACAGCATACCTGAAAGCTATAGAACAACAACAACAACAAAAAAAAAGCAAATACACCAAAAAGGAGTAGATTCAGGAAATAATCAAACAAAATAGAAACAAAAAGAACTATAGAAAGAATCAACAAAACCAGGGGCTGGTTCTTTGAAAAAATTAACAAGACAGATAAATCCTTAGCCACAGTAACCAGAGGGCACAGAGACAGTATCCAAATTAATAAAATCAGAAGTGAAAAGGGGGTCATAACAATGAAATATATCTTAAAATAACTATTCTGTTTATTGAATATCAACAGTTGAAAATATTAAAATCATGTTCTACAAAGAAAGAAGGAAAGAAAGAAAGAGAGAAATAAAAAGAAGGAAGGAAAGAAAGAAAGAGAGAGAGAGAAAGAAGGAAAGAAAGTGAAAGAAAGAAAGGAAGAAAGAAAGAAAGGAAGAAAGAAAGAAAGAAAGAAAGAAAGAAAGAAAGAAAGAAAGAAAGAAAGGAAGAAAGAAAGAAGCCAATTGCAGAGGGATACCAGAAGCCTTTCTTTACCGTGATATTATCTGACAACAGAACAAGCTCTGGATAAAGACCAAGAAATATAAAGGGGTGAGATTGGATGGGCAGTCAGATTACTAGATGTTGTTTTTCCTTTCTGAACAAGCTATCTGTTTCTATTCCATGTTTAACTTGAAAGGCATGGCCTTTTTCTCATCTCACCTCTTGGTGACTGTCAGTATTGTCACATAACCTGTACAATCTATTGTTTTCCTAAATTCTAATAAAATTGTTGTCAAGAAAAAAAAATAAATACCTGACAAAAATGACATATACATATATACATATGTGTGTAGTTTTCCTAGTGCATAGTAGTTTCCCCAGTAGGCCTTCTAGTTATCCTGACAACTGAGTGTCTTCATAAAGGTAGATGAGCCCAATCCTCATGGACAGAACTCAAAGTCTTAGAAATTGCATCTATGGACCATAGTTGCAGCTAATATCTAAGTGGTATTAGCTATGAGCCAGAAATAAGATTTATGCTCTTTGATTACCAAATGAGACATAGAGAAATTAAGGAATGTGTTTAAGGTAACAACTAATTAAGTGGCAGAGCCAGAATTTGAAGCTAGATAGCCTGGCTCTGCAATCTAGTCTTTTTATAACCAGACTTTCTCTTCTCCAAGGAAATTTTGCAAACATAACTGTAAGGAGATGAAGAAGCCCAGGCTGAATGAAGCTGTGAGTGAATATGTATTATTGACAGAGGCATGGCCATGACAAAACCCAAGGCCTTGGATCCATGGGAAATTGCCAAAACCTATCCCCATATGGGTCTGGCTCAGGAGTAACAAAGCCACCTCCTCCTCCTCCTCCTCCTCCTCCTCCTCCTCCTCCTCCTCCTCTTCTTCCTCCTTCTCCTTCTCTTCCTCCTCCTTCTCTTCCTCCTCCTCCTCCTTCTTCTTCTTCTTTCTTCTTCTTGCTCAAGTAAAAGAATTTACAAATGATTGATTAACATTAAACAACAACAACAACAACAACAAAAAAAAAAAAAAAAAAACACAAACCCCACAAAACCCTAGCAACCTTAGCTTCCTCCTCCTGGATGTTTAGGATCTCAGACTGCTCATCTACAAAAACCTCCTACTGAGAGGCACCAACAATACTCCCATCTCCTGTGTTCTGCCTCCTCTGATGTATATAATAAATACTGATGAGGTCACAGGATGTAGAGGTAGTAGGTGCAACTCCATCTGAGCATGTGTCATGCACCTGACCCCAGATATTTTTTGTCCCTGTGTCTGTAGTATCTTCACCTCCTCACTTCTCTGAGCTTGGGTTCCAGAGCCAAGCTCTGAAGGTTAAAGCACATAGCCAAAAATAATTTTCTGCTCACAAAGGCAGTAGGAAGCATATAAAGTAGGGAGAGGTGATGGGCACTGTTTTTTTGGTTTTTTTTTTTTCAGTGATCTCCCTGGGTCTGGAGCCTTTACCCAGTTCTGTGACCATAGTTCATGGTGGCATCCATTAAGCTGTAAAGACTACTCTATCTGACCAGGGACTTGCTATGTTAATAAAAGCCTAAATAGGGTGTCTAATCCAAATATTTGTGGTAAAAGTGAACTCTGTATTTGGGGTGCTCTTAAGATCACACATGGCCTATGTTACAAAGGAGTTGTCACTTGGGTTATACTCACCACTCCCACATAATAGTCTTTGTGAACTTTTAAAAATATGTAAACAATGCATCTTAAAAAATAAAGAAAGAAAACATCTAGAACACGCAGTTTTTTTATTCCTTCTTAACGGAATATAGGATGCCTTATTAGAAGATATCATTGTCAAGCCAGACGTTGGTGGCGGACGCCTTCAATCCTAGCACTAGGGAGGCAGAGGCAGGTGGATTTCTGAGTTTGAGGCCAGCCTAGAATATAGAGTGAATTCCAGGACACCCAAGGCTACACGGAGAAACCCTGTCTCAGAAAAAAAAAAAAAAAAAGAAGATATCATTGTCAATTTAAGACCTTGTCTACTTCTTTATTTGTTGAATTGAAATGAACATAGATCATCTAACATGCAATCCATCTAATTTGCCTTTGCTTTTTAGTTTTTCATAGTTCAAATGAAAATATAGCAGGAATTTCTTCAAATTATGTACGTCTCCTATACATCTCATATTGGAGTGAGAAGACAAAGTGTAGTCCTATCTGTGTATGTTTCCTTTTTGTAATAACTTTTTAGTAATCTACTTATTTATTAACTACATCCTGATTGAAGCCACCCTCACACAGTGCCTCCGTCCACAATCCCTCCCCTTCACATCTGAAAATGCAGAGGTCCCCCCCTGAGTACCAACACACCCTGGAACTTCAAGTCACTACAGGTCTAGACACATTCTTGCCCACTAAGACCAGACAAGGCAGCACAGTTAGGGGAAAAGGATCCACAGGCAGGCCTGTGTCAGGGTAAGCCTCCTTTGCCATTCCTGTTGTTGGGGGATCTTTGTGAAGACCAAGCTGCTCATCTGCTACATATGTGCGTGGGGGAGTAGAGGCTAGATTCTGCCTGTGTACCTTGTTTGATTGGAGGTTTAGTCTCTGGAGTGTCCCCAGAGCCCAGGCTAGTTGACTCTGTTGATCTTCCTGTGGAGTCTATGCCTACTCTTTGGGTCACTTAATTCTTCCTAGCTGACTTCCAGAGCTCCATCTTGCATTTGACTGGCTGTGAGGTCTCTGCATCTGGTTCAGTCAGCTGCTGGGTGAAGCCTCTCAGAGGACAGTTAAGCTATGCTCCTATCTGAAACCAGACTGACAGATACAAAAATAACTTGTGGCTCCAAGGTAGGTGAAGGAGTAAGGCAGGCCTACAATGTGTCCTTATGAATCCTCTGAGAACATCTTGGTCCATTCCCCTAAATGCCAGAGGTTGTGACTGCATTCAAGTCTGCCTCATATAGGGCACCTGTATATCTAGGCCAGCAGTGACAAATATAGCTGTCAACAGTGTCTTCACTTGTATCATTGTGACATGGGTTTGGCCAACAAAGAAGCATCAAGGTCTTACAATGTGTCTCTGTAAATTCACTACCTGTGTAGTCACAACAGTAGTTGTTTCCTTCATCCACACATAGATCTCCATGGAGACATGACTGACTAGCTTGTTCATCAAAGCTAAGTTTACATTAGTCTTCAGGAAATCCAGGTGCATAGTCACAATGAGGCCAATAGCATCCTTACATGTGGTACCATGTAGACATGTAGACATAGCTGGGATCCATATTCTTCAATTTCTATCTCAAAGCTCATACCAGAATACCCTTGATAACATACACTTGTGTAATTTCCTATCTCATTGAGATATCCAGCCTCATTTATGCAGAGATCAGAAACACATTCATCTATTTCTAAGTCACAACATGTGCCATGCCTTGGTATCCAGGCATGCTAAAGCAGGAGTAGCTATTGATTCTATCCTGCCATGCAGCCCCATTGTGGTAGGGACTGGAAACACTTTCATCATGATGTGCCTCACAGAACCTTCAAGCACACACAATAGGACAGATACAGACAGAGTGCTCAGGGTCTTTATGGCAGATGTATCCATATTGAGAGGTATCCCCTCCACAGGAATTAGTGCCAGTTCCACAGGTCAGCCCTCTGTACCCCTCTCCTAGGGTATTCACACAGTGGCAAGTCTTTGGCAAGGACTGGAGAAGCTGGGTCTTTTAGGACTTCACAGTTTTTGTACAAATTATTGACTGCGTCTAAGCAACACTTGTTGCCTTGTGGAAAACACTATGAATTTAATTATTTTGGCAAGAATTTAAGAGTCAACCATTTGCTTGAAATTTTCATAATGTCTTTGTTTTTAATAGCTGAGTACTAGGTATCCTATTGTATAAATGAATCACATTTTCTTATCAATACTTCCATTGAGGGACATCTGACATGTTTCTAGTTTCTGGATATTCCAAACACATACATACACACACACACACACACACACACACACACACACACACACACACAAAACCTACTCTGAACATAGTAGAGCACATGACCTTGTGGTATGGTGGAACAACTTTTGGGTATATGCCCAGGAGTGTCTTGAGGTAGAAATATTCCCAATTTTCTGAAAAACCAGAAAATTGTTTTCCACAGTGGTTGTACAAGTTTGAAATTCTGTCAGCAATAGAAGAGTATTCCCATTGTTCTACATCTTTGCCAGCGTGTGCTGTACCTTGAGTTTTTGATCTTAGCCATTCTGATGGGTATAAGAGCATCTTGGAGTCATTTTGATTTATATTTACCTGATGACTAAGGACTTGGAATATTTTTTTGAAATATGTTGCTAATTTACCTTTATTTTTATTAATTATTTTATTCATTTACACTTCAAATGATATCCCCCTTCCCAGTTACCCCTCCACAAACTCCCTATCCCATTCCCCATCCTCCCTCCTTTGCCTCTATGAGGGTGCTCCTCCACCCACTCACACAGACCTGCCTCACTACTCAAGCATCCCCCTCAAACTAGGGTATCAATCCTTCACAGGACCAAGGGCCTCCCCTCCCATTGATGTCAGATAAGTCCATCTTCTGCTACATATGTATCTGGAGCCATGGATTCCTCCATGTATACTCTTTGGTTGGTGGTTTAGTCTCTGGGAGCTCTGGGTGGTCTGGTTAGTAGATAGTTTTCTTCCTATGGGGTTGTAATCCTGTTCAGCTCCTTCAGTCTTTCCCCTCGATCTTCCATTGGGGTCCCTGGGCTCAGTCTGATGGTTGGCTGTGAGTATCTTCTGTTTTGGTTAGGTGCTGGCCGAACCTCTCAGAGAACAGCCATACCAGGCTCTGTCAGCAAGTGCCTCTTGGCCTCAGCAATAGTGTTTGGGTTTGATGTCTGCAGATGGGATGGATCCCTAGGTGTGTGTGTGTGGGGGGGGTGTCTCTGGATGGCCGTTTCTTTAGTCTCTGGACATTTCTTTAAGTGTTTCTTGACCATTAGAGATTCCTCTGTTGAGAATCCTCTGTTTAGCTCTTTACCCCATTTTTAAAATTGGTCTAAATCCTTGAATTCTTTATATATTTTAGATATTAGCCTTCTGTTGGATATAGGGTTAATGAAGATCTTTTCCAATCTGTAGGCTGATGTTTTGTCCTATTGTCAGTGTTTTTTACCTCATGAAACTGAAAAGCTTTTCAGTTTCATTAGGTCCCATTTATTAATTGCTTATCTTAGTAACTGAGCCACTGGTGTTCTGTTCAGGAAACTATAACTTGGACCAATGTGTTCAAGGCTATTTCCTTCTTTTTCTTCTATTAGATCTGGTGTATCCGGTTTTATGTCGAGGTCCTTGATCCACATGGACTTAATTTTGTTCGGGGTGATGAATATGGATTGATTTGCATTGTTTTACATACACACATCCACATAGACCAGCATCATTTTTTGAAGACACTTTCCTTTTTCCATTATATGGTTTGTCCTTCTTTGTCTTAAATCAAGTTTCCATAGGTTTGTGGGTTTATTTCTGGGTCTTCAATTCAATTCCATTGGTCATCCTGTCTATTTCTATACCAATAGCAGGTAGTTTTCTTTCTTTCTTTCTTTCTTTCTTTCTTTCTTTCTTTCTTTCTTTCTTTCTTTCTTTCTTTTTTTCTTTCTTTCTTTCTTTCTTTCTTTCTTTCTTTCTTTCTGTTACTATTGCTTTGTAGTAAAGCTTGAAATCAGGAATGGTGATACCTCTAGAAGTTCTTGTATTGAACAGGATTATTTTATCTATCCAGGTTTTTTTTATTTTCTATATAAAGTTGAAGATTATTATCTCAAAGGTCTGTAAAAATTGTCTTGAAATTTTGATGAAAATTTCATTGAATTTGGAGATTGCTTTTGGTAAGATGGTCATTTTTATTATATTAATCCTACCATCAGTCCATGAGCATAGGAGACCTTTTTATCTTTGCATATCTTCCTCAATTTTTCTTCAGAAACTTGAACTTCTTGTCATATAGGTCTCTCACTTGCTTGGTTAAAGTTACACAAAGTTTTTTTTTTTTTTAATATATATTATTTGTAGCTATTGTGAAAGGTTTTTCTAATTGCTTGCTTAGCCCATTTATTATTTATATATAAAAATAAGGCTACTGATTTTTTTTTAGTTAATTTTGTATCTAGTCACATTGATGAAGGTGTTCATCAGCTGTAGGTGTTCTCAGGTAGAATTTTTGAGGTCATTTATATATACTATCATATCAGGAATAGTGATACTTTGACTTCTTTTCCAAATTGTTTCCTCTTGATCTCCTTTACTTGTATTTTTACTGTGTCTAGAGCTTCAAGTACTGTATTGAAGAGATAGGGGAGAGTGGACAGCCTTGTCTTGTCCCTTGTTTTAATGGAATTGATTTAAGTTTCTCTCTATTCAATTTGATGTTGGCTGCTGGCTTGATGTATATTGACTTTATTGTGTTTAGGTATGCACCTTGTATCCCTGATCTCTCAAAAACTTTTTAACATAAAGGGTGATTGTAGTGGTCAAAGGCTTTATCAGCACCTAATGAGATGTTCGTGTAGGATTTTTTTTTTTTTTTTAGTTTGTTTATATGGTGAATTACATTGATAGGTTTTTTTGTTTTGTTTTGTTTTGTTTTGTTTTTGTATATTGAACCACACTTACATTTATGGGGTGATCTGGGTGGATGATTTTCTTGATGTGTTGCTGGATTCTTATAATAAATACTTTATTGAATATTTTTGCATCAATGTTCAAATGGGAAATTGATCTGAAGTTCTCTTTCTTGGTTCTTTCTGTGGTTTAGTTATCAGGGTGACTATGGCCTCATAGAATGAGTTTGGCAATGTTTTTTTCTGTTTCTATTTTGTGGAATCATTTGAGGAGTCTTTTTATTAACTCTTCTTTGAAAGTTTGGTAGAATTCTGCCCTAAAACCATTTGACCCTGTGCTTTTTTTGGTTGGGAGATTTTAATGACTGCTTCTATTTTCTTAGGGCTTATAGGATTGTTTAATTCGTTTACCTGATTTTGATTTAACTTGTATAAGTGGGATCAATCAATACAATCATGCATTTTATTTAGATTGTCTAATTTTATGGAGGACAGACTTTTGAAGTAAGAGCTAATAATTCTTTGGATTTCCTCAGTGTGTGTTGTTATGTCCCCCATTTCTTATTTTGTGGATTTGGATCTGCTTTTTAGTTAGTTTGCCTAAGGATTTGTCTATCTTGATAGTTTTGTCAAAGAACCAGCTCTTGGTTTCATTATTCTTTGAATTTTTCTCTTTGTTTCTAATTGATTGATTTCAGCTCAGTATTTGATTATTTCCTGTCATCTATTCCTTTCAGGTGTGTTTGCTTCTTTTTGTTCTTGGGCTTGCAGATGTGCTGTTAAATTGATAGTATTCAGTCACTCCAGTTTCTTTATGAAGGTGCTTAGTTCTATGATCTCTCCTCTTAACACTGCTTTCATTGTGTCCCATAAGTTGGGTGTGTTTGGCCTTTATTTTCATTCAATGCTACAAAGTCTTTAGATTTTTTTCTGATTTTTTTTTTTTTTTTTTTTTTTTTTTTTTTTTTTTTTTTTTTTTTTTTTTTTTTTTTTTTTTTTTTTTTTTTTTTTTTTTTTTTTTTTTTTTTTTTTTTTTTTTTTTTTTTTTTTTTTTTTTTGGTTTTTCGAGACAGGGTTTCTCTTTATAGCCCTGGCTGTCCTGGAACTCACTTTGTAGACAAGGCTGGCCTCGAACTCAGAAATCCGCCTGCCTCTGCCTCCCGAGTGCTGGGATTAAAGGCGTGCACCACCACGCCCGGCTTGATCTTTTCTTTGATGCAGTGATTATTAAGTTGAACATTATTCATTTTTCATGAGTTTATATGTTTTCTGTTGTTTCTATTGCTGTTGAAGTCCAGCTTTAATTCAGGGTGATCTGATAATATGCTAGGGGTTATTTCAATATTTTTGTATCTATTGAGGCTAGCTTTATGAGTGATTATGTGCTCAAGTTTGGAGAAGGTTCAATGAGTCAAAGAAGGTATATATTTGTGTTTGTATGAAATGTTCTGTGTGTATCTGTTAGGTCTATCTGATTCATAATTTTGGTTAGTTTCATTACTTCTATATTTAGTTTCTGTCTCAATGACCTGTCAGTTGGTGAGATTGGAGTGTTGAAATATCCCACTATGTATGGAGTTAGATGTGTGGGTTAAGCTTTAGTAATTTTTCTTTTACAAATGTAGGTGCTCTTACATTTGGAGCATAGATGGCTGAAAGTCTATATTATTAGATATTAATATGTCCACTTCAGCTTTTTTCTTGTGTCTCTTTGCTTGGAAGACAATTTTCCAGCCCTTTACTCTGAGGTTCTATCTTTGTTACCCAGGTGTGTTTCTTGTATATAGCAAAGTGATGGGTCCTATTTACATATCCACTCTGAGAGACATGGGGCCTATTTACAATCCACTCTGACCAGTGATTGTTAATTCCTGTTATTTTGATGTTGGTAGTGGTTGTGTGTGTTTCCCTATTCTCTTCATTTTCCTAGTGTGAAATTATTTATTTCTTGTGTTTTCTTGGATATATTTAGACTCATTGGGTTGGAGTTTTCTTCTAGTACCCTTGGTAGGTCTAGATTTGTGGAGAGATGTTGTTTAAATTTGATACTATCATGGAATATATTGGTTTTTCCACCTATGAAGACTGAAAATTTGGCGGGGTATAAAAGTCTGGACTGACATCTATGGTCTCGTGGGGTCTGCAAAACAAAAACACCCAGTCCCTCCTGGCCTTTAAATTCTCAGTTGAGAATCAGATGTAATTCTGACATGTCTATGTTTATGTTACTTGGCCTTTTTCCCTTTTAATATTCTTTATTTATTCTGTACATTTAGTGATTTTATTATTATGCAGTGGGAAATTTTTCTTTTCTCATCCAATATATTTGGTGTTCTGTAAGCTTCCTGTGCATTTATAACCACATCCTTCGTTAGGCTTGGGAAATTTTCTTGAGTGATTTTGTTGAAGATGTTTGCTGGACCTTTGATATGGGAGTATTCTTCTTCTTCTATTCCTATTAATCTCAGCTTTTATATTTTTATAGCATCCAAAATTTCCTGGATGTTTTATGTCATGAACATTTTAGATTTTACATTTTATTTGTGTCGATTTTTTCTATCGTATCTTATATGCCAGAGATTCTCTCTTCTATTTCTTCCATTCTGTTAGGAATGCTTGTATCTATAATTCCTGTTATCTTTTCCAGGTTTCCCATCTCCAAGATGGCCTGAGTTTGTGTTCCCTTTATTACTTCTATTTTCAATTTTAGTTCTTGGACTATTTTCTTCATTTCCCTCATCTGTTTGATTGTATTTTCCTAAATTTCTTTAGGGGATTTATTTATTTCCTCTTTAAAGCACTCTATCATCTTTATAAGATTATATTTAAGGTTATCTTCTTGTGATTCAGCTGTGCTAAAGTATCTAGTAATACTTGCTTGCTGTCCTAGGATAGCAGGGCTCTAGTGATGCCATATTGCCCTGGCTCTAGTTGATTGTGTTCTTAAGATGTGTCCTTTAGCCATCTGGTTTTCCCTGGTGTTAGCTGGATTATTAGCCTGAGGCCTGTAGGACTCTTTGGCAAGGCTGTGGGCCAGACAATACATCAGGGGTGGGTGCACAGTTTTCCTATGATGACTATGTTCAAGGTGGACCAGACTGGGAAGGGATTGGTGGAGCATGGTTTCAAGAGGGCTGTTCTTGGTGTCCCTGAAGGCCTCCACTGGGAAGCAGGACACTTTTGGGGTACTCACAGGTCTTTTGTATGAGCCATAAGCCAGACAATCTTATGCTTATTTTCAAATGTGATCAAGGTTTTTCTGGCTTTAAACATGAAGAGACACAATGAGTATAATTGCTAATATTTTATCCTTTAATCACAAAGTATACATGTTCTTATGGAACATATTTCACAGAAAGTCAGTAGTATTTTAAGTAAATTTTAATGTAATGCATATTTCCTTTTGTTTTGGATAAAATGGGTATCATTAAAATATACACAATAAACATCATACTCTTATCTAATATTTCATGATAGTTATGTGCTAAATTATCAAATAAATTTTATAGTATAGTCAAGATATCAAATGAAGAACTATTTGAAATTTAAAGAATTCTAGTAAATAGAACAAAAACAATTTTAAAAAGAGTTCACTTTTAAAATTCCATTTTACTTTAACTATTCAAAACATAAAGTCTTCTATGTAAATAAAATTTAATGGCATAAAAAAATTACTGACTGCAGATATAATGCTGCACAGCACATCCCTAGCTAAGCTTATCTTATTTTAGACTTTATGCCTATTAATTAGTAATTCCTATTTGTCCTTATGACCCAGATCTTGATTATCACCTTATGTTTGATGCCAAAGGCAGGGCTAATTCAGATATCCTTGCAAGTAGAATTACGCAAGATTCACCACCTTAGTTGTGTGATCCCACTTACCATAATGTCAAGAGCAATTCATATTCTTTGGTATTTCAGAATTTCCTTCGAAGGCCAAATAATTTTTCACTGCACTATGTGTATACCAACATCTTTATCCATTTATCTGCTAAAAAGGTATTTTGTTTCCTTCCATTTCTTTGATATTATTAATAGACCCTTAGTTTGCATAGGAGGACTACAAGAGGGCTAATACCTCTTCTACATCCAAATTCACAGAGTTTAGTTCAGAACTTTGTTTCTCACAAGACATATTTCCTAGGGTAAAGTTTACAGTGCCTAGTTGATAGTTATTGAATGTAATACTATAATTTAATATTGGATTATTTTTTAGTCATTGTATCTTCTTTCCTATTACTATATTCATGAAGTACAAAGAAAGCTACATCATCTAATTCCAACATGGTCATTTATAATTTACTTTGGGGTTTGCAATATGTTGACTACATTGACAGCCTTATCCAAATACTAAAAATAATTCAAGAGAATAGGAAAAGGAATAGAAAATTTAGGATTGGAAGAATGATTCTAATAAAAATGTCACATATTATTTTAAAATATAATTATTAAATTCAAACTGAGCCTAAGGCACTTTTATTTATTTTAAATATAATAATGGCTAAATCAGATTTAACCATCAAGGAGGTATAGCCTTGCCCCAGGGAAAGGATAGTTGTCATGAGTCATGGTTTGTACTAACTCGGGGGGGGGTTCATATTGAAGGGGCAGAAATCAGAAAATACACTGTTTTTCAATGCTATGTTAGGCACAGGAGGTTTGCTTTCATAAGATAATGTATAAATGACATTTATTTTCATTGTCACTGCCTTTATAGTTCTACTACTATTATTATGATTCAAATCAATGTTCAATAAAGATCATGAGTTTGGGACTTAGTGGGGATTCTAGAAAGTGCCAAAAACTTCAGGAAATGGGGCCTACTAGAACAAACGATGGTTTTGGACACTTCCATAAAAGCATATAAAGACACCATACCCTCTTTTTTATCTCCCTATGCTTATCAGTTTCAAACAAGTGAGCAGGTTCCTCTGCCATGGGCCCCCACTATAATATACTGTATTTCCACAGACCCAGAGCAATGGGAGCAAATAGTAGACTGAAACCTTGAAACTTTCATCAAAAATTACCCTTTTCCATTATTAAAATGATTACCTCAGATAATTTGTCACACTCATAGGAACCGTACCAAGCGAAAGAAATCTTTAATCTTTGTCATGCTTTGTTTTACCAGTTCTACTGAGCACTGTAATGCTTCAGGTAATTTCACTGGTGGCTCCATAAGAGAAAATAAACAATTGTTCTTTGTTGCAGGATATTTGATCACACTGTGAACCCCAAGATTGTGTTATTTACTGAAAAATCTGTTTCCTAGTTGTGGTTTAGCTCATCCATAGCAGACATCTTTAACTCAAGAGCTCTCTGCTTATTGTAAACAGGATTAAATAAAATCAACCCAGGTTAAGAGGCAGAGCAAACAAGCAGTTGACAGGGAGTGAACATAGGGAATAAACATAGAGAGAAAGGAAGTCAGGACAAATAGAGAGATGCATAGAAAATAGAAGAGAGGGACATTCAGTTTCAGAGTTTTTGAGACAGTATGGAGAACTTCCTTTTCCATTTGGGATGTTAATGAAGGAGAAGGTCAGTCAGTTGTTCTCTCTGCCTAAAAGCATCTAGTTCTGGAGTCTATTGGCAAAATTGATTGCTTGA
Source organism: Mus minutoides (assembly GCA_902729485.2). Taxonomy (NCBI): domain Eukaryota; kingdom Metazoa; phylum Chordata; class Mammalia; order Rodentia; family Muridae; genus Mus; species Mus minutoides. The sequence continues at coordinate 792,547 of LR749577.1, forward strand.
GATTTTGTTTAAGACTAAAGTTTTCCTCCTTCCCCCATCCCTCATAATTTTAAAACATATAAATATATAAGTGTACATAACTAATAACAGATATTGTTCACTCAGTTATTTACCCAGTGTCTAGAAAGTACCTGGTGGCTGAATCACAATGGTATTATAAGTTTTAAATATTATTCTTGTTATAGAACACTTGTCAGTTGTTATGAATGTTTATTTGACTACCTCTCTCTCTACCCCCTCTCTCTATCTGTCTATCTCTTGTTATGAACATGCTTTTATTTTATTTTCACATAATATTTTTGTAGAATTCTATAAATCAACATGAACTCCATTCCACCCTTTGTGTAAGGCAGGAGCTTTATATGCTTTTATGTATGGGGCTACTTGAGAGGTTTCTTCAATAATGTTGGGGTCTTGATTCTGTGCCTCATGTCTTCTGCAAGACTTTCCTGCTGCAAAGACTGCTAATGTTTTGGTTGCCTGGGATGGCATCTGATTCATCATCTCTACTGTATAACCCATAAACACCTACACTCCACTGACTGTCAGATGTTTTGGCAGAAGCTAACTTCATGTTGGCTTGCAGCTTCTCCACATAGACCATGAGAGCTGTACTGGGTAGAATCATACTGTAATGGTGTTATGCTGTATCATTAATAAAGCAGAAAGACTTTCAACTTTCAGTATGGTGTTTTTTCTTTTGAAATCATTATTCTGGTATTTTCCTTAACATCAATGTAAATTCTTATTGAGATTGCAATTAGTGGTCATTAAATATGAAAACCAGAGACCAATTAAATATAATTTAGAAAGATTAATACATTCGTGGTACATTTAATATAACTGCATAGTTAACTTTATTCTATAGCCATCAAACACCAATGTGGTTTCTTTATACACCATGTTTTAATGAGTAGCTTCTTAGAACCTACTTGGCAGCTTGTCCATTTTCAAATGCCAGAAATTATTTGCTGAAGCAGTTTAATGCCTATGTGTGACATTTTTCTTCCCAAATGAAAAATACCAATATGAATGTACCAAAAATATCATGATTTTTTAAATAATGTTTTTCTCAAAAATCTCACTTGACTAGTTTACCTATTTTATTGGGCAAATTTTTGTTTTTAAAGACTCACTCTTGTACAATACTTGGCTCCATTCCTTAATGTCAAATAAAGTTCTACTCTTTAAGGCTGGAACAGTTATTCACTGAAATGTGCATATTATAAGCTGACTGTATGATATTGTGGTAAAAGTTGGCAATGTTTAAGAGTTGTTTGCAGAGATTTCCTTGTTCAATGGTAAGCAACAATGTAGAAAATACTTTTATCACTTCTAACTTAATAATGAAAATGTGGGCTAAATGAGCAGAGGAAATTACTGATATATTCAACTTGATAAATAAAGGCTTCGTAAGGTAAAGAAAATGAAGTCTCAAACATTGATACATAATCTTACCTGTATGCAGAGGATTTTCATATGTATAGGGAATAAGTTCTTCCACAAAGAAGGGAAAACAGGTCCCATTTGTAACTATAGGCTGGAGGAGAGTGTATTGAAATTTTTGTATGCAGCGTGACTACAGCACAGAGTATATGTGAACAGACAACTCAGTGAAGCCAGGGAAGCAGGAATGACTTTGGAGAAACTAAGTAGAATTGGGAAGACAGGAGGAAGTATAGCCACTCAGGGGCTGTGAGGTATGCATGCATCACATGTTATGCACCACCTCTGAAATAGAACCAAATTCCCTATTACAGCAGTGAAGAAGATAATAAACTGAGGTGAGACACTATGGCAATGCTGCTGAAAGCATGGTGGTTTAGACTGAATCAATTCTAGAAAAGCCTTTGGAGCAGATGTTTCAGAAGTATGTGAATATAAAACTGAGATGATTTCTACTTAGCAACAAGTGGTTAAACAATGTGTATTTGAGTGTTCATTAATTTATTAATTAATTCATTAATTTATTAATTAATTCATTCATTTTACACATGACTGTGGACCACTCATCATGAGAATTATCATGTTTGATCACTCATAGCTGATGCTCTTCGGCAAATAATGGCTTACAAGTGGGGACGTAGGCTGGATTTCAATACCCGAAAGAGAGGATAAAAGCTGATTAAGGACTCACTAATGAGTAACTTGAAACATAATGTATAAAAGAAATAGACTACTGTAAATATGACAAACTGATTTCTACCTGAATTCAACACTTATTGTACATACTGATATAGTCCACAGGCTGTCAGTACTAATGATACTGCTTATGAGATACAAGTAGGGAATTGTTTTAGTGCCTTCTAGGAAACAATGTTTATAATTATTTTTTACTATTAAGTATTCCCTATTTTGGGGGAGCTCAGACTGGTATAGGAGGAATTTGATCCACATTAGAAAATAAAAATGAGCAATTAAAGAAGTAAATGAGTTTGGGAGAATTGAATTTTTAGGACAAAGCTGCACATAGCACTAAGTTCCATGCTGTTCTTAGTAGTGACAGCCTGTAGCATTTGGGAGGCTATGGGAGGAAGGTAGGGAGGTGATAGGTAAGTGATGACGATGATGATGATGATGATGATGATGATGATGATGATGATGATGATGATGNTCTTCCTTCTTCTTGAGTTTCATGTGTTTAGTAAATTGTATCTTGGGTAGTCTAGGTTTCTGGGCTAATATCCACATATCAGTGAGTACATGTTATGTGAGTTCTTTTGTGATTGGGTTACTTCACTCAGGATGATGGCCTCCAGATCCATCCATTTGCCTAGGAATTTCATATATTTATTGTTTTCAATAGCTGAGTAATACTCCATTGTGTAAATATACCAAATTTTTTGTATCCATTCCTCTGTTGAGGGACATCTGGGTTCTTTCCAGTTTCTGGCTATTATGAATAAGGCTGCTATGAACATAGTGGAGCATGTGTCCTTATTACCAGATGGAATATCTTCTGGATATATGCCCAGTAGGGGTATTGCAGGATCTTTCAATAGTACTATGTCCAGTTTTCTGAGGAACTGCCAGACTGATTTCCAGAGTGGTTGAACCAGCTTGCATTCCCACCAACATCTTGTTTTGTAGTAAACACTTTGCAAGTAAGTGGAAATTTAAAACAATACACATATTTCAAACATAACAATGATATACAAGATCTAGTTGCATATGTAGCAGAAGATGGCCTAGTTGGCCCTCAATGGGAAGAGAGGCCCTTGGTCTTATGAATACAGGGGAATGCCAGGACCAGGAAGTGGGAGTAGGGTGGATTGGGGAGCAGGGTGGGGGAAGAGTATAGGGGGCTTTGGGGATAGCATTTGAAATGTAAATGAAGAAAATATCTAATAAAATGAATTAATTTTTTTTTAAAAAAAGCTTTAATGCCTCCAGCAACCTGCCATCTCAACACTTAGATGTCTGAGACAGGGATATCCCATGTTCTAATCCAAAAAGGAATATATAGCAAGATCTTGTCTCAATAAACCATTATCAATGACCAAAAAGTTTTCAAGTAGGATGCTTTTGTAAACGTGTACCAGCCAAATTTATACAGGAAGAGGGCTCAGTAAAATTGTAGCAGAAAATAATGAACAACTTGAGAAATTACTTGTGTCTAAGGCCAGGAAACACAGAGTGCAGCACATGGATAAGAGCCTGGAGAATCAGGCCAATGTGATTTACTGAATGACACCTTCAAGAGAAAGTGACTCACATTTTCTGAGCATGAGAATAACATTAAAATTATACTTAAGGTATTCATTTGTCACAGTATAGAAAATTAATTGAAACAGATAATGAAGACATTAACCATCAGCGTGTGATTGAAAAACTATCATGGGCAAGAGATATTGGGGTTAGCTTTAGGATGATGGATTGGAGGAGGAGATGACCAAATGTATTTTCATAATGACTCTAAGAGTACAGAGAGAGTTCAGAGATGAATAAACACTGGTGCGAGCTGTCAACATCAATGAAGGTGACAACTCAGGAAAATGATAAACTGTGTCAGCATCATGTCAGAGATGAAGATAGATGTGGCTGAGCAGAGACCATGGATTTAATTGTTTCTTCATTGAGAGCAATGGTATATCCAAGATTGTTACTTAATTAAATGATGCATTGAAGGAAGGGAAAGAGCCTGGAGGCTTCTGAAGAAGCATGTGGCAATTTAAGCACTTCAGGAAAATTCACTGAATAATTTTATGAATAGTTACCACTATCAATATGCCCACTTTACAGATGAAGAAATTAAAGTTTAACACAATTGGGGTTTTTCCACTCTTTCACAGTTAATATGAAAGCTTGAACACACATAGCCTTATATTAAAACTGTGTGCTTGCCTAAGCACAAACAAGGAAATATATGCAAAAGAATATGAATGAATGTAATGATGCTTTAAATTGTCCTCTTAGTTGTTGAAAAAAGTTTAGTGCTCTTTTATAAAGGTTAAATGGTGACTACCAGAATAAAAACCTGTGTCTATGTGGCTTAAATTCTCATATTCCAATAACTATCCAAACAAACCATGAGTAGGAAGAGAGAGGGGTTATACAAGGGCTGGTTATATTTGTGGAAAGATCAGTGGGGTGTTCTGGCTATCTGCTGTCATGCTGCCTCTGTTGCCTAGCTTATTGTGCAGGTTGGATGGCTGTGGGAAGGACAATTTCACCATGCTTTACTGAGCCTTTTTCAAAGTCCAGCCTGAAGTCCACAGGAGTTTCAGGTGTTTTTGTGATTTTTGTCAACACCAATTTACCCCTGTTAAATTCCTTTCTACTCTACTTGGATAGTGCAATTTCTGTAACAGGAACAATAATTACACCAATTAGCTCCAACTTTCATTTTTTTCCTCAACCTTCAATAACCTGTAAATATATATATACCCAACCTATTGTTGGTGACACCATTCTCTAGGCAGAAGCCCCTAAAAGATAATAAGACAAGACCAAGCAAGCAAGACCTTATTCTTCTCCCTGTTCTTTTCTATGGGCTTGATTCTTTAAGTGCCTGTCCTAACTTCCCTACAACAGACTGCAACATGGTAGTGTAAACAAAAAACAAACCAACAAAACAAACTTTCCCCTCAGGTCTTTCACTATCGTCATCATCATCATCATCATCATCATCATCATCATCATCATCAAAACAGAAATGATACTAAGATATTAGTCTACGTCATAAAATACTAAAGCAATGAGAGTATCAAGGCAAGTTTGGTAAAGCTGGAGTTCTCAAATCCCCCCAAAACTTTTTCTGAAATTTCTACATGAAATAATAGTATGCACATCTAAGAAGGCATAAAAGGCATAAAAACATATTTTAAAAGTATGTTTAGCAAATGAACAGAAAAAAAGGCCAATGTTCTACAGATAATGTTTCTGAAGTTTTAGGATTTTTGCTTTAGGATGTTGTTGCTCTCTTATGGACTTTGCCAGAATTAAATAGTGTTAAACCTTTGTGTTTTGTTGTTGTTGTTGTTGTTGTTGTTGTTTTGTTTTTGTTTTATACGCTAGCCTTGAATCTTTTTTTTTGTTTTGTTTGTTTTATAGGCTAGCCTGCAATCTCTAGGAACAGCTGTGATTGTAGGTACATTCCTCTCTCAGAGTCCATTCTCCTACTTCTCTCCCCTACCCATTGAGAAGGTAGACCCCCTCCCTGAGTACCTCCGCACTCTGCCACATCAAGTCTCAGCCTGATTAAGTAAATCCTTTCCCACTGAGGCCAGACAAGGCAGTCCTGAAGACTGAGCTGTCTGTCTGTTACATATGTTCTGGGCTCTTTTTTCCAGACCCTGTATGTTCTTTGGGTCTGAGAGCTCTCAGGGGTCAAGATTTGTTGACTCTCTTAGTCTTCCTCTGGGATTCAAATCTACTTCTAGGCTTTGATCCTCCCCTATCTGTTCCACAAGTGTTCCTGACCTCCACTTAATGTTTGGTTATGGGTTTGCATCTGTTTCACTACAGTGCTGGGTAGAGCCTCTCAAAGGACAGCTTTGGTAGGCTCTTGTCTGTAAGCATAACACAAAATCATTAGTAATGTCAGAGATTAGTGCTTCTCCTTGGGATTGGTTTTGAGTTGTGTAATTATTGGTTGGCCTTTTTTTTTTTTTGGTCTCTGTCCCATCCTTCCAATTCTGTTATATAGGATAAGTTCTGGGTCAAAAACTTGTGGAAGGTTGGTGTCTTTATATCTCCCCTGCATGTCCTGACTAGCTATATGAGGTGGCCTCTTCAGATTCCATTTCCCCACAGTTAGTCACCTTGGCTAAGGTCACCAGCATTGATTCCTGGGATCCTCCCTTAGCTTATCCCAGGTCTCAGGGACTTTCTATAGATTCTCCACTTTCCCCTACCCCTGCCAGCTGCAGATTTTCATTCATTCTCCTGTTCCTTTGGGCCTCTTTCCTGTCTCTCTCCATACCTAATCCTTCTCTCTCCCCATTCCCTTCCCCATCCCCTCTCCCACCTGTTTCCCTACCTCCTTCTACCTCCTAGGATTATTTTTCTTTCCTCTTTTAGGTGTGATTCAAGGAAGGCTTGGGCCTTCCTTCTTGTTTAACTTCTTTGGGTATATGAAGTATATCATGGATATTTTGTACTTTATGGCTAATATTTACTTATCAGTGTGTACATACTATGCATGTCCTCTTGGCTCTGGGTTAACTCACTCAGGATGATATTTTCTAGTTCCATCCATTTGCTGGCAAAATTCATGATGACTATTCAGCTTTTTTATAACTGAATAGTATTCCATTGTGTAACTGTGCTATATTTTTCTGTATCTAGTCTTTGGTTGAGGGATATCTGGGCTGTTTCCAGTTTCTGACTATTACAAGTAGAATAAAGCTTCTATGAACATAGTGGAATACAGTCCTTATGGGTTGATAGAGCATTTTTGGGGTATATGCCAAGGAGTGGTATAGCTTGTCTCAGGTAGAACTATTACCATTTTTCTAAAAAACTATCAGATTTATTTCTGCAATGATTGTATGAGTTTGCAACCCTACCAGCAATAGAGTACACCCCTTTTTCCACATCCTCATCATCATGTGCTGTCCTTTTTTTTTTTATCTTAGACATTATGATTGACATGAGTTAGAAACCCAGGGTTGTTTTAATTACACTTCCCAGATGAGTAAGATGTTGAGCCTTTCTTTAAGTGCTTTTTGCCATTTGATATTCCTCTGTTGAGTATTCTCTGTTTAGTTCTATGCCCTATTTTTTAATTGGGTTATTTGGTTTATTGAAGTTTTAAAAAATTTTTATTAGATATTTTCTTAATTTACATTTCAAATTCTATCCCAAAAGTTCCCTCTACCCTCCCCCTGCCCTGCTCCCCTACTCACCCACTCCCACTTCTTGGCCCTGGCATTCTCCTGTATTGGGCATATAAAGTTTGCAATACCAAGAGGCCTCTGTTCCCGATGATGGCCGACTAGGCCATCTTCTGCTACATATGCAGAGAGACATGAGATCTGTGGGTTCTGGTTAGTTCATATGCAGCTAGAGACACAAGCTCTTTGGGTTCTGGTTAGTTCATATTGTTTTTCCTCTTACAGGGTTGCAGGCCCCTTCAGCTCCTGGAGTGCTTTCTATAGCTTCTCCTTTGGGGGCCCTGTGTTCCATCATATAAATGACTGTGAGCATCCATTTCTGTATTAGCCAGGCACTGGCATAGACTCATAGGAGACAGATATATCAGGGTCCCTTCAGCAAACTCTTGCAATCCTATACAATAGTGTCTGGGTTTGGTGACTGATTATGGTATGGATCCCCTGGTGGGGTAGTCTCTGGATAGTCCATCCTTTCTTCTTAGCTCCAAACTTTGTCTCTGTAACTCCAAGGATGCATTTTCAAAACAATGAATGATTGTGTATTGATTTTTGCATTAGAGGCAAACCAACTGTGAGCATTCTAGTTTCTCAAATCCTGGTCTTCTGCTTTTGAATTGTTTGTTTCAAAAATGTTACATGAAAAAAATAAATGTTAATTTTGTAAAATAAATAAATAAATAAATAAATAAATAAATAAATATGGCTGCTATGAACATAGTGGAGCATGTGTTCTTAACCACTCTGGAAGTCAGTCTGGCGGTTCTGTATTGAAGTTTAACTTCTTGAATTCTTTATGTATTTTGGATATATGCCCTCTTTTGGATATAGGGTTTATGAAGATCTTTTCCCAATCTGTAGACTGCCATTTAGTCCAATTGACAGTGTCCTTTGCCTTACAGAAGCTTTTCAGTTTCATGAGTCTCATTTATCAATTGTTGATCTGATGATCTGATGGCCTGATATATTGATGTTCTGTTCAGAAAACTGTCATTTGTACCAATGTTTTCAAAGCTATTTCCCTCTTTCTATTCTATTAGTTTTAGTGTATATGGTTTTATGTTGAGGTCCTTGATCTACTTGGACTTGAATTTTGTGCAGGTTGATAAATATGGATCTCTTTGAATTTTTCTTCATGCAGATATCCAATTAGACCAGCACTATTTATTGAAGATGCTTTCGGTTTTCCATTTATGATTTTAAATTCATTGTCAAAAAAGAAAATGACAAAAAAAAAGAAAATGTCTTGTAAAAATCCAGCCCAGGAACCATGTATGATGATTCTATGTACAAAAAGACAAAACGAAACAAACAACAACAACAACAACAAATTCCCAGGTTTCTCAAGGACATCACAAGAATGAGGGCTTCTGTCAGGCACTCCTCAGAAGGGAAGAAACATATCATATTTGTTACAATGCAATAAAGATTGTGTTGGTTCACATTTGTAGCTGGAAGCTGAGAGCCTATATTTGATCACAGTATCTCTCTAGTTTAGTGCTAAGATGAAACAGGGCGATATTGCTGAGAGAAAGAAACAAATGAGACATAGCCATAGTAACTATGAGACAACTGTTACTCATCTACATCTAAACCACATGAAAATTAAGAGAAACTCCAACCAGATATTTGGGTTAGTGTTTCCTCCCTCTCTTTGTTGTATGTACATGTGCAGGTGTGTGTACATATTTTAAGAGATGGCCTCTTGTTGTCCTGCTTTTACAAGTTAGGCTTCACTGGCTGATTGGCAAGCTTCATATTCAACACCTTCCTTGTATTTGGATTACAAGTGTAGGCTGTCATGATGAGCTCTTTACAAGGGCTCTGGGCATCAAATTAAGGTCCTGAAGCTTTACAAGGAAGCACTTTACTGACCAAGTTACTGCTTTAAGCCTGATTCCACCTCTTTCAGTGTCAGATCAAGGAATATTTCCACAATCATGTCAGCAAGAACAAAAGTTCACATTATAGCCCTTGCTGGTAGTTTGGGATTTTCTCTGCTTTATATTTTTGTTACAGTTGGAATAACATCTAATTAAAGCAGATGTGTGTTATTTCAAATTTGGAATTATTTTTTTCTTTGCAATTTAACTTATAGTCTATGTTTATAACTGTGATTTCCTTTCTTTCCTACATTTACCAATAGGTCTATATTTACATGCCTTCTTTAAAGATGGTTGAAATCTATTCTGTTTTACTTATTTTATCTGTGTATCATAATATGGATGAAAATCTGCATTTCTGTGTTAATTTCTCCCTGCCTTTACTGCACTCCTTGAAGGTTTGGCTTTCAGCATTTCCATAATATGACATCTAAGATACATTCTTACTATGGATTTGAAAATTATAAAGTATTAGTGTGTGTCATTTCACTCATCTTATACTTTTTTAAAGCTTAAAAATAAATACTCACTTTGTCTGATTGGAGAATCATGAAATTTAGAACTCATTCAGTAAACAGTAAAAATTTGTCAGTCTCCAATTAGGCCTTATTCTAGTCAGCCTACTAACTTCCCAGTTAGGAAAGTAGCCATGCCAGTGTAATAAATTATTTTTTTGTTCATTTTGTCACTAATATGTGCAAAATTGAGGATTAAAATTCATTTTATGAACCTTAATTCTCCATATTTAATCCCTTCAAAGACCAATATTTCATGAAGTATTTCCCTCCATTTAATCAACTTAATAGATTCAAGCACTTTACTTGGGCTTTTACTCCAAAAAACTGTGTTGTTGTTTCTTTACTATAGTCTCAAGGATCTCAAAATGGATTTCTCACAGTTTTACCGAGTGTTTTTCTCAGTCTTTTTGGGAATTAAAAAAGATTAATCCTATCACTATTAATTCTGCCTCAACAATTCACACATGTCTTAATAAACTTTAGGAAACGACAGTGCTATAGTGGTAAGGGAGGATGTCCATGCCCCACATGATTGGGCATTTTCCATGATTGTGCAGTCACTCTGGTCAAATCTTGCCTCTGCACGTAGCTTAAGGACTCTATCTTACTGCACTTGCACTTAGCTGTCAGGTTAAATGTATTTGAGGTTATTTTATTATTGATTACATTTAATGAACAATCCTTACCTTTGAAGAGCATATTTTTACAAGGGTAAAATCTTCAGGTTCTGGTTCAATCCTAATAATGAATAATAGACATAAAAATGTGTATTGGAACTGAGAAAAGATGTACTTTCTATTTTCTTATAAGTGCAATTTTAATTTATCAAATTGGTAAATTTTTATATCTCTGAATTTAGTTTTTATTATTTTCTTAATGTTTATTATTGCATAGTAATTCCCCTGTATAACTTAAAGAATTAATAATTTCAAAATATCAGTGATAAACTGATATTTGTGGTGATAAGCCCCTTCCAGAATGCTTAGTTGCAGCTTGTATCTCTTTCTCCAGGGTGTGAGCCTGTAGTCAATTCATGTAAATGACTGCACTCTCAGTCTTAGGCTGGCTTTCTGCTAAGTCAATTCAGAATTTGTCCATTGACTTCACCTCCTTTGTCAATTCCTTCTCTGGTCCTGCTGACACCATATAAACTCACTTATCATTGTCTGTTTCCTCAGACCCTCTCTGACTAATGGCTTGCTCTTCTTGCTGGTCCCTGATAGCCTGTGACCAATTATTTACAACACTTTTCCCCCTTCACTTCTGATTGCTAGCATAATAACAATGACTGTGAAAATCAGCTGTGAAGTATATCAAATCATACTTCCTGCTGCAGTTCCTTGGATTAGTGTAGCATTTTCAAAAGCACAATGTGGAAAAAATAAGGCTATATGTTCTGTATTACTGCTAAAAGCCTTTCTGTTTCAGTACACTCACACTGGATACTCACCTAATCTCAGCTTCTCTACATACTAACCACCCAGGTATACAACATAGGTTTCTACCCTTATGTTTTTAACATCTGATTTTCAAGAATTGACATTTCTAAGTAATGGCCATTGTCATTTCAGTCCTGTGGTGCTCTCTTCTTGATTATAAGCAGGTCACAGATTCAGGGCCTTATATCTTCCTTCTCTTCCTGATTGTTTCTATATCACATAAATATTTCAAATATACAATATCACACAAAAACCCTCAGAATGAGATAGGTAAGCTGCTTTGGGGACATCAAATATTGTTTCATGTAGGAAAATTATGAATATATGCTTTTAAATAAAAAGTCATTTCATGTATATCCAGCATTTTAACTTATTAGCTTTTAGCCCTCAGTTTCTTTTTGCCTGTGTCATTGACTACCAAAAATAAACTTTTATATAGGAAGAAATAATATCTTTTTGTATTACTTTCAAAAGCATGAGAACAAAACTTACTAAATACTTTTTAAGTAAGATGGAAATCAATTCAGGTCTGTTATCATGTTTAATCCCCATGAGGTTCTAGAGTAAGGTTGATAATTTGAGACAAATCTCTAAATTGATCATCTCAACAAGACCTAACTGTCCATCAGTCTCTGCATATAAATAGGCCCCAGATTTTTCTTGGTGCAAATCATGTGTTCACAGGATTTAAAGGAAAAAAAAAATTTTGTAGACACTTTTTTTCTTCCATTTTTTATTAGATATTTTCTTAATTTACATTTCAAATGCTATTCCGAAAGTCACCTCCCCTCTCCCCCCTCCCTGCTCCCCTGTCCACCCACTCCCACTTCTTGGCCCTGGCATTCCCCTGTATTGGGGCATATAAAGATTGCAGTACCAAGGGGCCTCTCTTCCCAATGATGACAGACTAGGCCATCTTCTGCTACATATGGAGCTAGAGACACGAGTTCTGGGGGTTCTGGTTAGTTCATATTGTTGATCCTCTTCTAGGGTTACAGACCCCTTCAGCTCCTGGGGTTCTATCTCTAGCTTCTCCATTGTGGGCACTGTGTTCCCTCTTATAGATGATTATGAGCATCCACTTCTGTACGAGACAACTATATCAGGGTCCCTTAAGTAGGCACTAGCTGTCCTATGCCATAGTGTCTGAGTTTAATGACTGATTATGGGATGGATCCCCTGTGGTGGGGTAGTCTCTGTATGGTCCATCCTTTCATCTTAGCTCTAAACTTTGTCTCTGTAACTCCTTTCATGGGTATTTTGTTTCCTCTTCACAGGAGGAATGAAGTATCCACAAGCTGGTCTTCCTTCTTGATGTTCTTGTGTTTTGCAAATTGTATCTTGGATATTCTAAGTTTCTGGGCTAATATCCATTTATCAGTGAGTGCAAACCCAATGACTTCTTTTGTGATTGGGTTACCTCACTAAGGATTATATCCTCCAGATACATCCATTTGCCCAAGAATTTCATGAATTCATTTTTTTAATAGCATAATAGTACTCCATTGTGTAGATGTACCACATTTTCTGTATCCATTCCTATGTTGAGGGACATCTGGGTTCTTTCCAGCTTCTGGTTATTATAAATAAGGCTTCTATGAACATAGTGGAACATGTGTCCTTTTTACCAGTTGGAACATCTTCTGGGTATATGCCCAGGAGAGGTATTGCTGGATCCTCTGGTAGTACTATGTCCAATTTTCTGAGATAACGCCAGACTGACTTCCAGAGTGGTTGTACAAGCTTGCATTCCCACCAGCAATGAAGGAGTGTTCCTTTTTCTTCACATCCTCGCCAGCATCTGTTGTCCCCTGAATTTTTTATCTTAGCCATTCTGACTGGTGTGAGGTGGAATCTCAGTGTTGTTTTGATTTGCATTTCCCTGATGATTAAGGATGTTGAACATTTTTTCAGATGTTTCTCAGCCATTCAGAATTCCTCAGTTGAGAATTCTTTGTTTAGCTCTGTACCCCATTTTTTAATGGGGTTATTCATTTTTCTGGAGTCCAGTTTCTTTAGCTCTTTGTAGATGTTGGATATTAATCCCCTATCAGATTTAGGATTCGTAAAAATCCTTTCCCAATCTGTTGGTGTCCTTTTTGTCTTACTGACTGTGTCGTTTGCCTTACAGAAGCTTTGTAATTTCATAAGGTCCCATTTGTCAATTCTTGATCTGACCACATAGGCCATTGCTGTTCTGTTTAGGAATCTTTCCCCTGTGCCCATATCTTTGAAGGTTTTCCCAACTTTCTCCTCTATAAATTTCAGTGTCTCTGGTTTAATGTGGAGGTCTTTGATCCACTTAGACTTAAGT
>LR749577.1:806134-828783 GCA_902729485.2 Mus minutoides
CCACTGGATGGTTTTAGCTCCCTTGTCAAAGATCAAGTGACCATAGGTGTGTGGGTTCATTTCTGGGTCTTCAATTCTATTCCATTGATCTATCTGTCTGTTGCTGTACCAGTACCATGCAGTTTTTATCACAATTGCTCTGTAGTACAGCTTAATGTCAGGCATGGTGATTCCCCCAGAGGTATTTTTATTGTTGAGATTAGTTTTTGCTATCCTAGGTTTTTTATTATTCCAGATGAATTTGCAAACTGCCCTTTCTATCTCAGTGAAGAATTGAGTTGGGATTTTGATGGGGATTAGGCAGAGTCTGGTTGGTTCATGGGCACCTGGGAATTTTTGGGGCTATTAAAAGTTGTAATATTCTAATTCAAATATAACTTATAGGAAGAGGTGCCATCACAAATGTCTTTCTTTCTTTCTTTCTTTCTTTCTTTCTTTCTTTCTTTCTTTCTTTCTTTCTTCCTTCCTTCCTTCCTTTTCTTTCTTTTTTGCTTTACTTCCTGAGTACAGTTTCCCCTCCCTTTTCTCCTCCCAGTTCCCTTCTCTCAACTTCCCACCTACCTATCCACTCTTCCTTTTTTTTCTTCAGAAAGAGCCAGCTTCTATGGATAGTGACCAGCCATGGAATATCAGGGTGCAGTAAGACTAGGTACCTCCTGTTCCATTAAGGCTAGACAAGGCAACACAGGAAAACTGTAATACCAAGTCCAGACATGTGCTGGAGGACAAGTATTAGGGGGCAAGAATATGTGACTGAGAATGTCATAAGATGATGTGATGTGATGTGATGTGATGTGATGTGATGTGATGTGATGTGATGTGATATGGAGTGTGTATGGGGGGTGTAGTTATGTAGATGATGGGAAGGGTACATGATGTCCTTTTCCTTTCATGCATGTGGAAGCCAGAGATTGATATGGGGTATCTTTCTCCTTTGCTGTACACATCAAATTTGGGGCAGGATCTTTCTTCTCATTGAACCTGAAGATCACCAATTTAGTTGTTGAAAAAGGCCAAGGGATACGTCTCTTCCCACTATTCCAGATCTGGGATGTTCATCCTTTGTTTTTTTTTTGTTTGTTTGGATTTTATTTTGTTTTATTTCATTGTTTTTGTTGTTATTGTTTTGTTTGTTTTATGTTTTTGTTGTTGGTTTTGTTTGTTTATTTATTTTGGGGTTTTTTTGTTATCATGGTTGGTAGCTTGATTTTAATATGACTTCTTTTTTTATTAAAAATTTTTTAAAGATTTATTTTATTTATTTTATGTAAGTACACTGTAGCTGTCTTCAGACACTCCAGAAGAGGGAGCCAGATCTTGTTACGGATGGTTGTGAGCCACCATGTGGTTGCTGGGATTTGAACTTATCACCTTTGGAAGAGCAGTCGGGTGTTCTTACCCGCTGAGCCATCTCACCAGCCCCCATGACTTCTTTTAATATGAATTGACTGGATTCAGGTAATCATATTTGAATAGCATGTTACCAACTGAGCTATCTCCCCAGTCCCTATCCATTTCCTCTGTATTTCAAATACCATAAATTTAGATACTTCAGTTGTTCTCAAGGAACTATAAAATATTATAGGCAAGAAACATCAGTGGTTATTTTAAATAGCTGGCATGGTTATTACACATTGGCATTAAGAGGACTGTTTTAGTTATAACAAAATAATTACCTGCCTATCTGCTTAGTACTATAAGAAAACAGAAATCAAGATCAGAAATAAGATGAGAAGATGTTAAATCCCACTTCTTGCCCCTTCCTGGTCCACCTCCCAAAGATCATCCCATCCCCCTATTCCTTTGCCACATAGAGGGTGCTCCCGCAATCTCCTCACTCACCACCACCACCTATATTCCCCTTTCCAAGAGCATCAAGTCTCTACAGGATTGGGCACATCATCTCCCAATGATTCCAGATAAGGGAATCCTATGCTACATATGTGTCAGGGGCCATACTGTTGGTCTTCCTATTGGATTGCCATCCTCTTCAGCTCCTTCAGTCCTAATTCCTTCATAGGAGTCCCCAACCTCAGTCCAAGTATTTGTTGTATCTTCATCTGTCTCAGTCAGCTTCTGATAGAGCCTCACTGAGGCCAACCATGCTAGGTTCCTGTCTGCAAGCACAACATGGTGTCAGCAATAGTATCAGGGTTTGGTGCATGGCAATGAGATGGGTCTCAAGCTGGGCTGGTCACTGTGTGGCCTTTCCTTCAGTCTCTCCTGCATTTGTTTTGGACAGGAACAATTCTGGGTCAAAACTTTGAAGGTGAATTGATGATTCTATCTCTCCTCTGAGTGTCTTGCCTATCTACTGGAGGTAGTCTCTTCAGGTTCCATCTCCCCACTGTTGGGCATTTCAACTAATGTCATTCCCATTGAGTTCTGGGAGCTTTTCACATTCCAAGTCTCTGGGACTTTCTAGAGGTCCCCTCTGACCCTCACCCCATATCCCCCACACCCTGAAGCTGCATATTTCCATTTATTCTCCTGCATATCTGGGCTTCTCGCCATCCCCTCCCTATTCTCCTTCAACCTCTTCTCCTCCTCCTACCTTCTCTCACCCAGATCTCTCCCTCCCTCTACCTTCTGAGATTCTTTTATTCCTCCTTTTAAGTGGGATTGAAGCATTCTCACTTGGGCCTTCATTCTTGTTAAACTTCTTACACTCTATGGATTATATCATGGGTATTCTGCACTTTTGGCTAATATCCATTTTTCAGTGAATACATACCATGCATGTCTTTTTGGGTCTGGTTTACTTCATTCAGAATGAATTTTAGATCCATCCATTTGCTTGCAAGATTCATGATATCCTCATTTTAATGGCAGATGAGTATTCCATTGTGTAAATGAAACATATTATCTATTTCCATTCTTCTGTTGAGGGAAAACCTGGGTTGTTTGCAGTTTCTGGCTATAACAAATAAGGCTGATATGAACATAGTGGTTCACAAATACTTGTAGTATGATGGACCATCTTTTGAGTATATGCCTAGAAGCAGTATAGCTGGGTCTTTAGAGAGAACCATTTTCAATATCCTGAGGAATTTTTAGATTGATTTCAGAATGATTATAGCAGTTTGAAAACCTACCGGCAATGGAGGAGTGTGCCTCTTTCTCTACATCCTTGCCAGCATGTGCTGTTACTTAAGTTTTCTATTAGATATGTTCTTTATTTACATTTCAAATGATATCGCAAAAGTTCCATATACCCTTCTTCCTCCCTGCTCCCCTACCTACCCACTCCCACTTCTATGACCTGGCGTTCCCCTGTACTAGGGTATATAAAGTTTGCAAGACCTAGGGACCTCTCTTCCCAATGATGGCTGATAGGCCATCTTCTGCTACATATGTAGCTAGAGACACGAGCTCTGGGGATTCTGGTTAGTTCATATTGTTGTTCCACCTGTAGGGTTGCAGACCTCTTCAGCTCCTTGGATACGTTCTCTAGCTCCTCCATTGGGGACCCTGTGTTCCATTCTAGGGATGACTGTGAGCATCCACTTCTGTATTTGACAGGCACTGGCAAAGCCTCACACAATACAGCTATATCAGGGTCCTTTGAACAAAATCTTTCTGGCATATGCAGTAGTGTCTGGGTTTGGTGGCTGATTATGGGATGGATCCCCAGGTGGGGTAGTCTATGGATGGTCCATCCTTTTGTCTTAGCTCCAAACTTTGTCTCTGTAACTCCTTCCACAGAAATTTATAGAGGAGAAAGTGGGGGAAAGCCTCGAATATATGGGAACAGGGGGAAAATTCTTAAACAGAACAGCAATGGCTTGTGCTGTAAGATAAAGAATTGACAAATAGGACCTCATGAAATTGCAAAGCTTCTGTAAGGCAAAAGGCCACCAACGGATTGGGAAACTATTTTTACCAATCCTAAATCTGATAGGGGACTAATATCCAATATATACAAAGAGCTCAAGAAGTTGGAATCCAGAAATTCAAATAACCCCATTAAAAAATGGGGTACAGAGCTAAACAAAGAATCCACAACTGAAGAATACCAAAGTGCTGAGAAGCACCTGAAAAACTGTTCAACATCCTTAATCATCAGGGAAATGCAAATCAAAACAACCTGGAGATTTCACCTCACACCACTAAGAATGGCTAAGATCAAAAATTCAGGTGACAGCAGATATTGGTAATAATGTGGAGAAAGAGGAACACTCCTCCATTACTGGAGGGATTGCAAGCTTGTACAACCACTCTGGAAGACAGTATGCAGGTTCCTCAGAAAATTGGACATAGTACTACCAGAAGATCCAGCAGTACATCTCCTGGGCATATACCCAGATGACGTTCAAACTGGTAACAATGACACATGCTCCACTATGTTCATAGCAGCCTTATTTATGATAGCCAGAAGCTGGAAAGAACTCCGATGTCCTTCAACAGAGGAATGGATATAGAAAATGTGGTACATTTACACAATGGAGTACTACTCAGCTATTAAAAACAATGAATTTATGAATTTCTTGGGCAAATGCATGTATCTGGAGGATATCATCCTTAGTGAGGTACCCCAATCACAAAAGAAGTCACTTCATATGCACTCACTGATAAGTGGCTCTTAGCCCAGAAACTTAGAATACCCAAGATACAATTTGTAAGACACAATAAAATCAAGAAGAAGGAAGACCAGAATGTGGATACTTCATTCCTCCTTAGAATAGGGAAAAAGTTACTTAAGTTTTTGATCTTAGCTGCTCTGAATAGCATATCTTCTACAAAGCTCAAGTTAAATTGGATCAAGGATCTCAACATAAAACCAAATACAATGAATCTAATAGAAGAGAAAGTGTAAAATAATCTCAAACACATTGGCATAAAGGAAATTTCCTGACTAGAACAATGATAGCTCAGGCTCTAAGATCAACAATTGACAAATGGGTTTTCATAAAACTAAGTTTCTATAAGGGAAAGGACACTGTCAATAAGACAAAATGGCAACCTACATTTTGGGAAAAGATTTTTACTAACCTTATATCCAATAAAGGGCTAATATCCAAAATATATAAAGAACTCAAGTAGTTAGACACCAAAAAACCAAATGATCTAATTTCAAACTGGAGTACAGAGCTAAAAAGAGAATTCTCAACAAAGGAATCTCCAATGCCCACTAGGCACTAGAGAAATGTTCAATGTCCTTAGTAATCAGGGAAATCATTATCATTTCAATGCCACATTTAACAGAATCACAGAGAACTAATACTTAATTTTTTAGGAGAATGTATGTTTCTCTGTTATTTACTATTTATTGGGTTGTAAGGCTGCAAATTTACATGTGAAGTTAAATTTTTTTATCAGAAGAACATAAATAATTTCTTTTGTAGAAAAGCAAATTTAAAGTTAACTGTAGGATATTAACTGTTTCTTAAATGCATCTAATCATTTTTTTCTTAACTTAAAAAATATCATCATTATTTTTAGAGGCAGGGATTTAATAAACAGTTCAGTTTGGCCTGTAAATCAAAAGTCTCCTGCCTCAGTCTTCCAGGTTCTTAGAGGCATGTGCTTCCATGCTGGACCTGAGAATTGACTTATCATATGTGCTATAACTTACCAATTTTCTAAGTGCCTTTACACTACTTTGCTTATCATACATTCCTCATAGGTAAGCTAGATACATTGTTCCTATGTGGTTCAGGATTGTACCTTGTAGGAATCACTCTTTGTAAATGTAAGTTTTGCTTGGATTCAACTCTTTTCCAAGTGGCTTTAAGTTCCTATGGAAAATGTCTCTACAAACTTAGATCATTAATACTCTGCAGCTAATGTAATTTAAAAAGTTCTCTAAAATGAGCAAAGAAAGACCCCCAATGGGAACTGTGGGTGTTCTTTATTTCAGTGAGGACACATATATTATCTGATCTCCTAAGCTCCCTGGCAGAGATGTCATCTATTTAGAACATATTGATGTGACAGGCTGGCATGACCCTTGAAGGTTCAAATAGAATGGTGATTAATGTGGTTTTCAGGCAGCCTCTGACCACCAGCTTCCTGCTGCTTTTACGTGAGTATGTTATTTAGAATACTGTTTTGTTACCATTTCTTTCATAATAAGATACTTTGATTTTATATTCTCTGTTTTATATTAGTTTCCTCTGCACAAACACTTGCTGGTCACTGTTGACCAATTACCTCAGGTGTCAAATGAAACTCAAAATATCATAACAAGGTTTCTAGATTCTACTTTCTGAATAGAAATAATTCAATAGAAACAAAATGAAATCATTCAAGTATAAATAGCAGGTGAATACTACTGTCTTCTTGAAGTAGTTTCATAACTAAGCAGATGTATTTATTACTACTTCTAAGAAAGAAATGTTGAGTCGGGTTCCAGACATCCAGGCCGGCCTCAAAAGATACAAAAATATTTAAATTATCCCATGCATCCTATCAGATCACCACGGACAATGGCTGATCTTCAATAACAGCATAAATAATAGAAAGCCAGGATTTATGTAGAAAATGAACAACACTCAACTCAATGATTCCTTGGTCAAGTAATAAAGAAAGAAAGAAATTAAAGACTTTTTAGAGTTTAATGAAAATGAAGCCACAACATACCCAAACTTATGGGACACAATGAAGGAAGTCCTAAGAGGAAAACTTATAGCCTTGAGTACCTCCAAAAAGAAACTAGAGAGAGCATACACTAGCAGCCTGAGAGCACACCTAGAAGCTCTAAAACTAAAGGAAGCAAATTCACCCAAGAGGAGTAGATGGCAGGAAATAATCAAACTCAGGGATGAAATCAACCAAGTGGAAACAAAAAGTACTATTCAAAGAATCAACTAAATCAGGAGCTGGTTCTTTAAGAAAATCAACAAGATAGATAAACCCTTAGCCAGATTAACTAGAGAGCATAGGGACAGTATTATAATTAACAAAATCAGAAATGAAAAAGGAGACATAACAACCAAACCTGAGGAAATCCAAAACATCATCAGATCCTACTACAAAAGGCTATACTCAACAAAACTGGAAAACCTGGATGAAATGGACCACTTTCTAGACAGATACCAGGTTCTAATGTTAAATCATGATCAGATTAACAGTATAAACAATCCCATTTCCCCTAAATAAATAAAGGCAGTAATCAATAATCTCCCAACCAAAAAAAAAAAAAAGCCCAGGACCAGATGGGTTTAGTGCAGAGTTCTATCAGATCTTCAAAGAAGACCTAATTCCAGTTCTTCTCAAACTACTCAACAAAATTGAAACTGAAGGTACTCTACCCAATTCATTCTATGAAGCCACAATTTCTCTGATACTTAAACCACACAAAGATCCAACAAAGAAAGAAAACTTCAGATCAATTTATCTTAGGAATATTGATGCAAAAATAGTCAATAAAATCCTCACAAACCAAATCCAAGAACATGTCAAAACAATCATCCATAATAGCCAAGTAGGCCTCATCCCAAGGATGCAGGGATGGTTTAATATATGTAAATCCCTCAATGTAATTCACTATATAAACAAACTCAAACACAAATCCACATGGTCATCTCATTAGATGCTGAGAAAGCATTTGACAAAATCCAACACCCATTCATGATAAAAGTCTTGGAAAGATTACAAATTCAAGGCCCATATCTAAACATAATAAAAGCAATCTTAATAAAAGCAAACATAATAAAACCAGTAGCCAACATCAAACTAAATGGAGAGAAACTTGAAGCAATCCCACTATGATCAGGGATTAGACAAGGCTGCCCACTTTCTCCCTACCTATTCAATATAGTACTTGTCATAGCCAGAGCAATTCGACAACAAAAGGAGATCAAGGGGATACAAATTGGAAAGGAAGAATTCAAAATAGCACTATTTGCAGATGAGATGATAGTATAAATGTAACCCTAAAAATTCAACCAGAGAACTCTTAAACCTGATAAACAGCTTCAGTGAAGTAGCTGGATATAAAATTAACTCAAACAAATCAATGGCCTTTCTCTACACAAAGCATGAACAGGAAGAGAAAGAAATTAGGGAAACAACACCCTTTACAATAGTCACAAATAATATAAAATACCTTGGTGTGACTCTAACTAAGGAAGTGAAAGATCTGTATGATAAGAACTTCAAGTCTCTGAAGAAAGACATTGAAGAAGAATCAGAAGATGGAAAGATTTCCCATGCTCATGTATTAGCAAGATTAATATAGTAAAAATGGCTATCATGCCGAAAGCAATCTACAGATTCAATGAAATCTCCAACAAAATTCCAACTCAATTCTTCACTGAGTTAGAAAGGGCAATTTGAAAATTCATCTGGAATAATAAAAAACCTAGGATAGCAAAAACTCTTCTCAACAATAAAAGAACCTCTGGTAGAATCACCATCCCTGACCTCAAGCTGTACTACAGAGCAATTGTGATAAAAACTGAATGGTACTGGTACAGCGACAGACAGGTAGATAAATGAAATAGAATTGAAGACCCAGAAATAAATCCACTTGATCTTTGACAAGGGAGCTAAAACCATCCAGTGTAAAAAAAAGACAGCATTTTCAACAAATGGTGCTGGCACAACTGCTGGTTTTCATGTAGAAGAATGAGAATTGACCCAACCTTATAGATGAAACAACAATATGAACACATCAGTACCCCCAGAAGATGTTCCAACTGGTAATAAGAACACATGCTCCACTCTGTTCATAGCAGCCTTATTTATAATAACCAGAAGCTGGAAAGAACCCAGATGTCCCTCAACAGAGGAATGGATACAGAAAATGTGGTACATTTACACAATGGAGCTATTTTCTCATCTATTAAAAACAATAAATTTATGAAATTCTTGGGCAAATGGATGTATCTGGAGGATATCATCCTTAGTGAGGTAACCCAATTACAAAAGAAGTCACTTGATATGCACCAACTGATAAGTGGCTATTAGCCCAGAAACATAGAATACCCAAGATACAATTTGCAAAACACAAAAATATCAAGGAGAAGGAAGACCAGCATGTAGATACTTTATTCCTCCTTAGAATAGGGAACAAAACACCCATGGAAGGAATTACAGAGACAAAGTTTGGAGCTAAGATGAAAGGACGGACCATGCAGGGACTACCACACCCAGGGATCCATCCCATTATCAGCCACCAAACCCAGACACTATTGCATATGCCAGCATGATTTTGCTGAAAGGACCCTGATATAGCTATCTCGAGAGAGGCTATGCCAGTGCCTGGCAAATACAGAAGTGAATGCTCACAGTCATCTGTAGGATGGAACACAGGGCCCCCAATAGAGGAGTTAGAGAAAATACCCAAGGAGTTTAAGGGGTCTGCAACCCTATAGGTTGAACAACAATATGAACTAATCAGTACCCCCAGAACTTGTGTCTCTAGCTACATATGTAGCTGAAGATGGCTTAGTAGGCCATCATTGGGAAGAGAGGCCCCTTGGTCATGCAAACTTTATATGCCCCAGTACAGGGGAATGCCAGGACCAAGAAGTAGGAGTGGGTGTGTAGGGGAGTAGGGCAGGGGGTGGAGGGTATAGGGTACTTTCGGGATAGCATTTGAAATGTAAATGAAGAAAATATCTAATAAAAAAAGATAAAAAAAAGAAAGGTTGACTATAAATCAAAGGGCCAGCATGATCATTAAAATGTTCCCGTGGGTCAGACATGATGTTATAGTCACCTGTTACACCCACAGCAATAACTTCAAAGAGCTCAGAGAATTTGAAAAATTATAAAGTGGGTGTGTTGTTCGGTCCTAAAATCAAATAGTCAATGTTCATTGTAGAACATCATGGCAATTATCTACATAAAATAGAAATAAATCATTTTTCATGTTATCTGTGTGATTCATACCATTTGTACCTTTGCATTATGAAACAGGGTTAATTAATTTTTTTCCAGAATACAATTTATATAACACAGCGTGTCTAATATGACAGAATTCCAAAGCTTATTCAGGAAATTCAACTGTAACACACAAATACAGCCAACTCTCCAAGGGAAGATGATAGGAATCCCAGCATCTATTTAGTGGCAGCAGAAGTCCCTGGATTCCTAGTCTAACTCTGTCTTAATTTCCTGTCCTCTTTTTGTTAGCTTATTTAACCTGCCATTTTATAATTAAAGTACAAAGCTTTCAGATTCTTGAAAACTGTCTCATTCAATCTCATTCATTTCCCCTGAGTATTTAGCCCCACCTGACTTGAAATGATTTAGACTAAAACATCTGTTCAGAGCTTTTGTGTCCTACAGATTTACAAATGGAAAACCTGTGAGAAAAGTGGGGCAAGATGTGAGTGGTCCATGGTGCTTAGACCAAAGGATTTGAATTTGCTTCATTGAATCAAGTAATCCCAAAAGATAACACCATAGTGTTATTTGGTATAGCATTCCAACTGACACATTACTGTTGTGGATGGCTCCTTGATGTGATGCTTCCTCTCAGGGAGAGGCTGCCTGGAATGAGGAATGAGTCAGTGCTCAGGTGGCTTCTTTTGAACCAATCCCCTAATGAATATAGCCAATCACTGAGTCAGTAGGCAGGACTTCTGGGTTGGGCAGAGGAAGAGAGGAAGCAAGAGAGAGTTATTTCCTTTTGGAATGGGACAATAGAGGGCTAAGATGTAGCTGCTAGAGTTTCCTGGTATCATGGTGGATCCACAAGGATTTGCCACCAGAGGAATCAGATTTTAATAAGGCTTACAAGATTAGTTTGTTGCTCTCAAGTGGCAGCTCCTCTGGGTTCAAGAAAGGTACAGTGGTAAAGTGTTTTCTGTTTGCCAGATGTGCAGTACAAAGGCCGTGGGGAATTTGAAGCACAGGGTTGGGGTGGTAGGGAGCTGACAGTGGGAACCTAGAGAGCTGGGTGGAGAGATTGTGGAGTTCTGAGTCAGAGTCTCCATGCCATTAAAAACAGGTTGGCCATTGTCTACCAGTGCATTGCCAGCCAGTCTGCCGGGGCAGTGGCATAAGAGTGGGAACATGCAGGTTTATTTTTTAATATTTCCCGCAACACTTTACCAGGACTGGCACAGATTGGCCATCACCCTTTTCCATTATTTAGAAGGCTGCATACCAGAATGGAGTTCATCTTCTAAAGTTGGTATGAATTTCTTTATTTAATTCTTATGGCTTATATATCAAAGTTCTCACAAACACTATTTTCTAATTTCAAGGGTTTTTATTAGAAACATAAGTTCATTTGCAGATTATAGTTGCATCATCTGTGTCTTTTCCTTTATTGTAATTTGAAATCTTATTCCCTTTTTCCATTTAAAATCTTTTCCTTTACAGCAATTATAAAATACTTATTGACATATTATTCAAGACCATTTTAGATATGGGCAATATAAATTTAACTAAGTTCAAGTAAAAAATATGACATAAAGAAGTGAATGTATGCAAATGGTGAATAGTATACATGAATTCATCATATACATGGCCCAAGATAAGTTCATGAACATTTGGAAATCAGAAAATTTTATTGCCCTATTGGCACAATGATAGGTCTTCTATGTATGTATGTGTATATATTCATGTACATACATACATGTTTATATTCTATGTATTGCAATGTGTGTGTACATACATGCACGTGCACATTGTATGTACATGTATGTTTATATGTGCTTATGCATGCATGTGGTGTGTATATGTGTGTGTTTCTAATAATATAACTTCAGGCCTCACACATGCTAGGAAAGTACTCTCCCACTAAACCACAACACTGCTCCTCAGCACTATTTCTTATTTATTTATTTATTTATTTATTTATTTATTTATTTGGGGGGGGGGTCGAGACAGGGTTTCTCTGTATAGCCCTTGCTGTCCTGGAACTCACTTTGTAGACCAGGCTGGCCTCGAACTCAGAAATCTGCCTGCCTCTGCCTCCTGAGTACTGGGATTAAAGGTATGTACAACCACACCTGGCTTATTTCTCTATTTTTAAAGGAAAAAACAAATCTACCTTACAAATCTAGGTAAAGAAAGGGGTCTATAAATAATGCTGTACCAACACCTAGTTTTGAATTGACCTCAATGAAAGGCCCTGGAATAGTTGGAAAAACAACATTTTTAAATAAATTACATTGTCACCTACTAAAGAGACAATAAGACAGTCTTGTGAAATTAATATTTTGAAGGAAAAGAAAAGCCTAAGAGGTTGTGCATAGATGTGAAGCAGGACCTTTGCTAATCTCATATACTGAGCAAAAGCACCACTAAGAATTATTTTTCCATTAATAAAATAAGAAAGATAGATAATTTCAATATTTTCACATGACACATACCTTGATATCATGTCACAATGTTCACATTGCTTTGGTTTAAACTTTATATTCTGTGGGTTGGGTGAATATGAATTGCTCATTATGATTCAGTTTCTAAAAGGAAAACAGAACTAAGACAGAAGTTTCACGGTCTGTATATTAAGATAACATATGCATATTGGTTTTGAAACTCTCTCCCATCATTCAATACTTTCTAGTAATAACATCAAGGAGCTAAGCATACAGATGTGAAGCAGAGTGCTGAGAAGGTCTTCTGGCTTGAGGGCTCTCAGCTGCCCAGGACTATGCAGGATAACTGCCTGTAGGAGTTTCTGTAGAGCTGAAAATGGGCCCAATATGGGGGTAGGTATATAAATCAGCAGTTAAGAGTATTCTCTGCTCTTTCTGCTCTTGCTAAAAAACCAAGGTTGGTTCCCAGTGCCCATGTCTGTGAGCTCATAACTATTTGTAACTCCAGCTTCTGAAAATCTTGCCTCTGTGCATCAGCACTCATGTGCACATACTTACATGCAGACATACACATACATGTTTAAAATAGTAAAAATATAAATATTTAATGGTCCTTTATATATTTTAAGGAATGAAATAGCATATCAAAGCTTGTTTTTCACTTTCTCCTCATTTTTTTTATTTATTATTAGAGAGTTTCTTCATTTACATTTCAAGTGTTATCCAAAAGTCCCCTATATCCTCCCCCCGCCCTGCTCCCCTATCCTCCCTCTCCCGCTACTTGGCCCTGGCATTCCCCTGTACTGGGGCATATAAACATTGCTAGACCAAGGGCCTTTCTTCCCGAATAATGGCAAACTAGGCCATCTTCTAATACATATCCAGCTAGAGACATGAGCTCTGGGGGTTCTGATTAGTTCATATTGTTGTTCCATCTATAGGGTTGCAGACCCCTACCACTCTTGGGTACTCTCTCTAGCTCCTACATTGGGGACCCTGTGTACTGCCCTATAGATGATTGTGAGCATCCACTTCTGTGTTTGTCAGGAACTGTCAAAGCTTCCCAGGAGACAGCTATATCAGGGTCCTTTCAGCAATGTCCTGCTGGTGTATGCAGTAGTCTGCCTTTGGTGGCTGATTATGTGATGGACCACCCGGGTGGGGCACTCTCTGGATGGCCCATCCTTTCATTTTAGCTCCAAGCTTTGTCTCTGCACATCCTTCCATGTATATTTTAATCCCTATTCTAGGGAGTAGTGAAGTATCCACGCTTTGGTCTTTTTTGATTTTCTTATGTTTTGGAACTTGTATCTTGGGTATTCTAGATTTCTGGGCTAATATCCGCTTATCAGTGAGTGCATATTAAGTGACTTCTTTTGTGACTGGGTTACCTCACTCAGAATGATATCCTCCAGATACATCTATTTACTCAAGAATTTCATAAATTCATTGTTTTTAATAACTGAGTAGTACTCCATTGTGTAAATGTACCAGATTTCTGTATCCATTCCTCTGTTGAGGGACATCTGGGTTTTTCCAGCTTCTGGCTATTATAAATAAGGCTGCTATGAACATAGTGGAGCATGTGTCATTGTTACCAGTTGAAATATCTTCTGGGTATATGCCCAGGAGAGGTATTGCTGGATCTTATGGTAGTACTATGTCCAGTTTTCTGAGAAAGAGCCAGACTGATTTCCAGAGTGGTTGTACCAGCTTGCAATCCCACCAGCAATGAAGGAGTACTCCTCTTTCTCCACATCCTCGCCAGTATCCGCTGTCACCTGAATTTTTGATCTTAGCCATTCTGACTGGTGTGAGGTGGAATCTCAGTGTTGTTTTGATTTGCATTTCTCTGATGATTAAGGATTTCGAACATTTTTTAAGGTGCTTCTCAGCCCCTTGGCATTCTTTAGTTGAGAATTCTTTGTTTAGCTCTGTACCCCATTTTTAATGGGGTTATTTGAATTTCTGGCGTTCAGCTTCTTGAGCTCTTTGTAAATATTGGATATTACGGAGGATAGTCTAAATCCTAACCATTTTTAAGAAAGGGTTAGGCAACCACCGGAAAAACAAAATAACTGTCATAGAAAACGAAATGAGAAGCTTTGCAATTTTATAAGGTCCCATTTGTCAATTTGTGATCTTACAGCACAGGCCATTGGTGTTCTGTTTAGGAATTTTATCCCTGTGCCCATATCTTCCAGGGTTTTTGTCTTCTATCCCTCCTCTTTCTCCCTGCTTCCTGCACTATATCTAACCTACAGCCTCTAGAATTTTAAGCCAGAAGTCATTTGAAGGTAATCACTCTTTTTCAGAAAGGTATGGATTTTTATCCCCCAAGAAACTTTCTTGATTAGTTGTTTGTTTGTTTGTTTGTTTGTTTTAATAATCTACCAGTTTATTCACTCTGGCCTAAGTCCATTTAAGAAGTAGATACAAACACTTGATTTGATGTGAAAAGAAACTGGGCATGGCCAAACTGAATTGATTGTTAAGATAACTGTGTTACTATTCACTAAAAGTATTCCTGTTTATTAATGACTGATAATTCCTAATTCTATCCCTTTGGTCCACTTCCATAACCTACCTAGAGTGTCACAAAATTGCTTGAGATATTCTGTTTACAACTTTAGGTAAAATAATGAACCCAGACACACAGAAAAATCAAAAGGAATACAGGCATGTTAAAGTGTGCATGAGGCAGAAGGTGGCTCTGGATTCTTCAGTTATGGGAACAAAATTTATTCTGGAATAAGAAATAGCTCTGAGTGCTGATTCAATACTAATATTGTGATGTTCCCCCTTGATTTTAGATGTTATTTTTCTAAGTCAGAATGCCCTCAAAGTCCAAATTACTTCTGTATTTATGATAATTCGGGATTTTTTTCTGATTTGAATCACAAAATTCCTTGTAATTCAAAGTCATGACTAGCTTATTACTCTCAGTCCAGGGAATGGCAATGGCATAAGAATGCAAATATACTCATTCTGTCATGCTTCACAGTGTTTCATGTTGATTACGTCAACCTCATGGATGTCTATTGATAAGTGAAGAGCTTGGGAAGTTTTAAAACACTTGGAAAGTTATTATAGCTTTCTAACAATTCTTGAATTTCTGGTTCACTGACTTTGTCACTCTTTGGGGTACTTTACCTACTAATAATGATTAATGACTATTAAAGTAGGTTTATGCTAATACTCATGAATTTAGCTGACAAAGAACAGCATATGTGACTCTAAAGTTGTAAGAACTGCTGTATACAGAGCTTGAGATGTGACATTTATTTGGTGTTTGTTTAGATTAGAGTATTATCTTAGAGTTCTATAGAGTCACAGAACTTTTCAAATTTATATGTGTGTCAGCTGGTCTTTTATATGAGCTGGAATTCAGAAGTGGGCTCCAATAGATGTTCTAGCACACAGGCAGAATGAGTCCTTCCTTCTTCTACCACTTCTTTATATAGGCTTCCAGCAAAAGGTATGGCCCAGATTAAAGGTATGGCTCAAGATCTGGATTAAAGATATGTCTTCCTGCCTCAAGATCTGGGTCACAGGTGTGTCCTCCATTTCTAGATTGTAGTTATTTCCAAATATAGTTAACTTGACAACCAAGAATAGCCATCACAGGTATTGAGTTGGTAAATCAGATTTTTTTAATTCAAATTAAACTTAAATTTGAACAATTCAAGCTTAAATCCACTGTGCAGAATGACTCATTTCATTTCAAAATGACATCAGACACCATGTGTCATTTAAACACAACCATTTGCAAGGAATGATATGTTCTACAATCTGATGTATAACTTGTTTATAGAATGGGAATGATGGATGCATTTTAATCCATTGTTGCCTCAAGGGCTTTAAGGGTGAGTGTATTTATAAGCAAATACATCACTAAAGCATAACAGTTATATAGTGTAGACATGATTTTTCTTGCAGTTTAAAACATTTTACTTATGTATATGTGTGTATATGCCCTGTGTGTTCAGGATTCCAGAAAGGGGGATCATATCCCTGAAAATGGAGTTTCAGGTAGTGGCCAACTGCTCAACACTGATGACTAGAAACTAAATTGGGGTCCTGCAAAAAAGCAGAAAGTGTTCTTAACTGCTAAGCCATCTCTGCAGTCCCTCATTCACATAATTAACAGGGAAATTTTCAGTAATGAGATGAATGTCAGTGTTTTCAGTATACAAATAAACCTTTGGTTTGTTTACAATTGTGTCTTCCTTTGTTATGAATAATCAAATCAAAAGTAAGTTTGTTAAGGTGTATAATGTTCACTAGTAATCAACCACTTAATGATTTGCCTCAATATTCCTATCTTCTTTGGAGACATTAATGCTCATTGAATCCATCAGAGGAAAGTAGATTTATACTGATTTTTTTGTAACTATTATTTCACAATTGATATTGTTATTGCTCTGATAACATAAATTGTATTTCCTTCTACATACATGTTATAATTTATTTAAAATCTTTTATAGCAATAAAGGTAATGTATGTTCTATTCTACTAACTAAATGTCTCATCAGGTTTTTTGTATGAAATTGGTAAGAATATATATATATATATATATATATATATATATATATATATATATATATATACTTCTTTACATACTATATATCTGAATCACATTTTTAAAAATGTATTTATTTGTGCATGTGTCTGAGTGAGTGTATGTACATTGTGTATGTGCAAGTATGCACACCTATAAGCATTTGATGGTCAGAAATGGGTATAGGCAAGAAGAAGGAAGATCAAAATGTGGACACGTCACCCTTTCCTAGAATTAAGAACAAAGCACACATTGAAAGAGTTAAAGAGCATCTGTGAAGCTGAATCCAAAGGATGGACCCAACGACTGCGGCTGCCAGGGATCCATCCCACAATCAGTCACCAAACATAGACACTATAGCATATGCCAGCAAGATGGTGCTGAAAGGGCCCGGATATAGCTGTCTCGGGGGAAAATATACCAANACTAGGCCATCCTCTTCTATATATGCAGCTAGAGACACGAGCCCAGGGGGTACTAGTTAGTTCATGGTTATTCTTCCACCTATAGGGTTGAAGACCCCTTCAGCTCTTTGGGTACTTTCTCTAGCTCCTTCTTCCTTGGGAACCCTGTGTTCCATCTAATAGCTGACCGTGAGCTTCCACCTCCATGTTTGCCAGGCATGCGTGCTTCTCAGACATTCAGTATTCTCATTTTTTTCTAATATGTACTTTCCTCCTCTTGAACATCTAACCCATTCTGTCAGTCTTAAGTTACTGCTCATTTTCCCCTTGTCAGAAAACTCTTGGCATGGACACCCTTTATCACTCATTTTCGTTATAATACACCTGGAATTGGTGTCCTCTCTTACTCAGAAAGTTAACTATTCTCACATGTACCCACCATCAATAAAAAGTCTGCTTTATTCCCAAACCTAGACACAATATCAAAAAGTAGCCCTTCTCCACAAGGCATTTTGACGTTTAGAAGAATTTTTGAGTTGTGTCTGTCATTCTGACCAGGGATGCTAGAAACAGTCAGTGTTGGGGATGGATTTGCTTCATGTCCTAGCGTTTGGCCTTTGTTTTTCCCCCAAAATTTTTGTGCAATATTTTTGTAGCTGAGCGTTTGAGTTTTTTATACACATGATCCTCATAGGCCTGCAATTATAGCTGCTATAGGCTTTTGTGTGAAATAGTAGGGATTCATTGCTTTCAATTATTCACTCATTAATGGAAGTTATATCAACTTTACCTCCTCTTTATATTTGAATTACTCTGAGGGTTTATGTACTGGGGTGAATATTGTTTTTATTAGTTTTCATTGATATTCAAAAGGTTATTTTCATTTTATTAATGTCTAAATATTTAAATATAACAAAGAAGGAATGTTATGCATATATAAAAGAAGGTTGGGGTCTAAAAAAATGAATGTGCATTCTAAATTCTTGTTTTCATAATATACTGCCAAAGTCTACACAGTTTGATCATGTGTTTGTCAACATTACTACCAATTATTCATCAAATTATATGATCGTTATATGAATACTTTTATCTGAATTTGCCTTGAAAGGTAGGCCACATTATTTTAAAATATTTGGACTTCAGAAAACTGATTTAAGGTAACATTTTTCCCTTATTAGTTGTATATGAACTTTTTATACTTAAAAGAAGATGAATCACGTCTAGATTTAAAGAAAAAATAATTTTTGGATGTTAATCTTGAGATATGAAACA
The DNA here is from genome assembly GCA_902729485.2 of Mus minutoides. Lineage (NCBI taxonomy): Eukaryota > Metazoa > Chordata > Mammalia > Rodentia > Muridae > Mus > Mus minutoides. The sequence goes on from LR749577.1 coordinate 824,596, forward strand.
TTTAGTAAAGTGTTTGCATTGTAAACACAAAGACCTGATTTTAATACCACATTTTTATGAGATATTTTCTTTATTTACATTTCAAATGTTATCCCCTTTTCTAGTTCCCTCTGAAAATCCCCTATCTCCTCCCCCCCCCCCCGCGCCTGCTCCCCAACCCTCCCACTCCTATTCCTGATCCTGGCCTTCCCCTATACTGGGGCATAGAACCTTCATAGGACCTAGGATCTCTCCTCTCATTGATGACCGACTAGGCCATCGTCTGCTACATATATAGCTAGAGCCACAAGTTCCACCATGTGTTTTCTTTGATTGGTGGTTTAGTTCCAAGGAGCTCTGTGGATACTTGTTAGTTCATATTGGTGTTCCTCCTATGGGGCTTCATACCCTTCAGCTCCATGGATACTTTCTCTAGCTCCTTCATTGGGGACCTTGTACTCTATCCAATTAATGATTGTGAGCATCCACTTCCGTATTTGCCAGGAACTGGCAGAGCCCCTCAGTAGACAGCTATATCAGGTTCCTGTCAGCAGGCTCTTGTTGACATCTGCCATAGTGTCTGTGTTTAGTCGTGGTTTATGGAGTGGATCGCCAAGTGAGGCAGTCTCTGGATGGTCTTTCCTTCAGTCTCTGCTCTGAACTTTGTCTCTGTAACTCCTTCCATGGTTATTTTGTTCCCCCTTCTAAGAAGGATTCTGAGCTTCTGGGCTAGTATCTACTTATCAGTGAGTGCATATCATGTGTGTTCTTTTGTGATTGGGTTACCTCACTTAGGATGATATCCTCCAGATCCATCCTCTTGTCTAAGAATTTCATAAATTCATTGTTTTTAATACCACATTTTTTTATTTTATTTTATTTATTATACGTAAGTACACTGTAGCTGTCTTCAGACACTCCAGAAGAGGGAGCCAGATCAGATGGTTGTGAGCCACCATGTGGTTGCTGGGATTTGAACTTATCACCTTCGGAAGAGCAGTCGGGTGCTCTTACCCGCTGAGCCATCTCACCAGCCCCAATACCACATTTTTTAAAAAGCCAGGTGTGTTTGTATAGTTATAATCCCAGGACTGTGAAAAGAGAGACAAGATATACACTGGCCAGGTAGCATGTCTTACTTGTAGATTTTATCTCAATGGAGAGAGAGAGAGAGAGAGAGAGAGAGAGAGAGAGAGAGAGAAAATAAGGAAGGTAAAAAGGATGGAAAAAGGAAAAAAGAAAAGAAGAAAGAATAGAATGAAAGAAGGAAGAAAAGAATGAAGGAAGGAAGGAATACAGGAAAATAAACAAAGAAGCAAACAAAGATAGGAAGAAAGAAATAACCACCCACAAATGTAGACATCACCTGAAAAAGATACCCACTGTTGTCCTCTATCTTTCAAGATGCCTGCCCACACTCACAAACCTATGTGCAACCCAAACACATGTGCAGATTGATACATGTGCCTATATTGTACCACAAAGATTAATAAGCATAGATAATATGCCTAGCCCAAAATCATATGCACTCATTGACTATAGTATTTCAGATTCATTTCTCTACGCTGCATAGCATCTGTAAGTGTTCTAGATTCTCTAAGAGATTCTCTATAAGAATCTTCTTTGCAGTATTATACAATGTTGTCAAACCATGTGATATGTGTTCTTTCTTTCTTTCTTTCTTTCTTTCTTTCTTTCTTTCTTTCTTTCTTTCTTTCTTTCTTTCCTTCCTTCCTTCCTTCCTTCCTTCCTTCCTTCCTTCCTTCCTTCCTTCCTTCCTTCTTTCTTTCTTCCTCTCTCTCTCTCTCTCTCTCTCTCTCTCTCTCTCTCTCTCTCTCTCTCTCGATAAAATCTACAAGTAAGCAATGCTGCCTGGCCAGTATATATCCTGTCTCTCTTTTCACAGTCTTGGGATTATAACTATACAAACACACCTGGCTTTTTAAAAATGTAGTATTAAAAACAACGAATTTATGAAATTCTTAGACAAGAGGATGGATCTGGAGGTTATCATCCTAAGTGAGGTAACCCAATCACAAAAGAACACACATGATATGCTAACACACATATCACACATATCACACGCATGATTAGGTTAACAAAATACTGCTAAAGTGATTACCATGGTTTTTTGTTTTTATTTTGTTTGGGTTTTTTGTTTGTTTGTTTGTTTGTTTGTTGTTTTGTTTTGTTTTGTTTTTGACTATGAACTAAAGGTGTGTGTCTCCACAGAAGAAATTGAAAAACTCTTTTAGTAAAAGTCTTTTCATAACCTCCAAAGGAAAATTGTCATTACTTCTTAAATAATCTTTCAGATAAATTTGATGCTGAATATGAACAAAAATTTGGCCTCCCACCTGTGCTGCCATTTCTACTGAACATCAAGAGCTTGCTTATTTTTGCTTTACATTTCTTTTATGATATGTGGTTCCATTCAATTTCTTTTCACTTAAAATGGAAATATGAAGTATTTACTGAAAATAAGACTGTTCTTGCCACATTATAAATGAAACATTTCTGAAAATTAATGCAAAACTCTAAGTTAACAGCAGTAAATTGAGTGCCTGTATGAATGCTGCATAAGGGACTTAGGAAGCCTAAGTCATTTCTGTTATTATTATTTTTTGTAAAATTCATTTCAGAAATTGCTTATTTCTTCAAGTTGGATTTTCTTTTCTGACATATTCATCTATTAAAAAAAATAAGAATGTTAATTTAAAACTTCAGTCCTGACCACTTTTCTAAGACAAGGTTTTTAGACTGTTAAGGACTGTCCTCTGGTTGAGGAATAGTTCCCAGAGAGAGTCAGATACAACTGCAGAAAAAGGGAACTAAGTTGAGTTTTGGGATGAAAAGAGTAATAAGAAGGCTTGTTTATAGCTAATAATGAAGGGCTGGACTCAACATACAGAGAGGCATATGCCACATACTGAGTCCACAGACAAAACTGTAAGACTCTGAGTGAGGAGATCCTTATGGGCAGAAAGGAGGACATCACTTTCATATGCATTAATCTTAAGTGACCACATCTAACAATTTGAAACCATGACAATATAAAATTTATTAATATTAAATTGTTATATTCCAGATCTGTGCAGCAAATATATTTTATAATGTCAGGCTATGTAAAGAGATTTACTCCCTCTTCATGGACACTTCTCTAGGACATTCTGAAACACTAAATCACATGTGTCAATCATGTTAAGAATAAATGATCCATTTTTCAGTGTTTATACTGAACAAACAAAATGTTTTTCTAAAATTAATCCTATTATAGAACATTTAAATTTTTTCAAGTGGATTTTTTATTATTACTATTTTATTACTTTAATTTTTTTTATAATCCAGTCTTTGTCCCTTCTCTCAGTCCACCCTTTTATAGTTCCTCATTCCATTCCACCTCCCCTGTCTCCAAGAGGATGTTCTCCCTCCTCTACCAGGTCTCACCACTCCCTGAGGCCAGACCATGCAGATTTGTTTTTGTTTTTTTGTTTTGTTTACACTTTTATTCTATACATTTAGCCAGATGAAAGTGCAGGAACTAAATAATTTCAAATCTGTTGTAAATAATTGATATGTGACATGGAATAATAAAGAAGGCAAAAGCTAATTCTTTACTCCTTCTGCAGGTGAACAAATCACTAGCCTACCACATACTGATTTCATTAAACACATTTCTTAACATTCTATTCAAAACCAGATTAGTTGTTTAGAGTCATAATTTGTAAACCAAAATGAAAACATTAAATGAGTTTTCACAATTACTGGCTTTTTGAATTTTTTAGAAAACAATAACAAGCTTCACCATCAAAGCCTGTATACTTTATTCCATTTTATTTTTTTATTTATAATTATTTTCTTTTTACACTTTAGATTTTATTCCCTTCCCCCCTCCAGCCCCTGGTCCACCCTCTGACTGTTCCACATCCCATACCTCCTCCCCACCCCCTGTCTCCATGAGAATACCCCCAACCCCCAACCCCCACCCAACCTGGCCTCTCAACTCCTTTGGGCCTCCAGTCTCTTCATGGTTAGGTGCATCATCTCTGATCACAGACCCAGCAGTCCTCTGTTGTATATGTGTTGGGGGCCTCATATCAGCTGGTGTATGCTGCCTGTTTTGTGGTCCAGTGTTTGAGAGATCTCAGGGGGTCCAGATTAATTGAGATTGCAGGTCCCCCTACAGGGTCACCCTCCTCCTCAGCTTCT